>JAAXYV010000045.1:0-18120 GCA_036851875.1 Novacerus sp. FZ-2019
ATATATGGACACCCTAGTTGGGTTGTTTGGCTTATTTCTTTTTAGTCTATTGGCTGGAAGCTTATGATTGCGTGCATTTATTTATAGACACACTTTTGCATTGCATTAAAACTTTTGGACTAAGAGTGAACGGAATAAATACGGCATTTACAAATGATATGACTTTAAAAACCCTGACATGCCATTAGTATGGCATTGTGTGTGCTGCATATCATATCAGACATTGTCTGGCTGGAAGTTAAAAGTGCAGATATTCACATGAACTAACTAGAGCAGAGCAGCAGACTGAGTACAATCAAAGTATAGAAATATTGTATAAAACCTCGCATACTAATGTATGTATATACGTACCTAACCTAGGAATACATTTTTGGGTTACACCAATCCCATCATATTTGTAAGTATACTAATGCCAAAACTACCACTCACACTATAGCTTAAGTACATGAAAGATTTGAAGTATAGAAAAGAGCACCTGAATTACAATATCGCATGATATTTTTCTAGCTGCATCCTAATTTGGAGCTTTCCTGGCACACGATCCAGACGGCTACATTACTACAGTGCTCCAGTACTATCTATAAATCGATTTCCAGTACGAACTTTGAGCAAACTTGCACTCTACTAGAGTGTGCCGTATGAGCTTTATTCCTGGACTGGCAAAACATTCACCGATTTAGTGGACTTTGTAACTTGTGCGATACCCACTGTAGTCAACTCAGAAAAGCAGTGTGGAAACGAGCAAGGAGCAAACTGGTAAAAGCACCCAGAGCACATCGAAACGTCTCTATATGGCCATAGACATTAAAACTGCAATATTTGGGCAGCTTGCTGGTACATGGGGAAAAGAGCTAAGCAAGTGGCAGAGGCAGAATGAGAGAGTGTATGTACATATTATATAGTGTGTGTGGCAAGTTATACCTAGAGGATGAATTTTTTTGTAAGTCAACTATAAGAAGAGCATCTATATGCGTGGTCCTTTCGACTACATATATTTTCACTGTACCGTATGGTACAGTATGCCAGGTCGCATCTGAAAAGAAGGTATAAAACGAGGGAACGAAAAGACTTCGAAAATACTGTCGTCATCAAGATCCAACAAACCGACTTCGACTTCAGACTTGAACTCACTTTTTTCTTACCATACCGACCAAACCATCCATTAGTTTTCCATCAATAAAATCCAAAACCTGTAGGGAAGAGGCATTGAGATGAAAAGAAAGATTTTACAGTCTATAGCCCAACTAAATTCTATCAACTTCAATTCAGTTTATTGCTGACCAGAAATATATTTATAGGAGAAAAAGTATCTTTTCGACGCCTTTTCAACCGTAGGTGATGTGTGACATTTAAGAATTAACTTCCAACATCTGTTTCTTAGAATGTACTAAAAGTCCAATGACGTACTATTTACTCATTAACTAAATTCAAGAATATGTTTAGCATTTTATTACGAATGAAAGTTTTTTCACAGCCAATCCAAGTATATTTAGAGCATTTGTATATAGGAATGAAAGTCCTTTCATAACCAATCTAAGAAGTATGTTTTGAGCACTTAATAAAGAATAAAATTCCTTACACTACTATGCAAACAAAGTAATTTTGTCAGTCGTCAAATGTCCATATTTTGTTTCGTAGTATCGACCGTGAGTTATCAGAAAAAAGAAAAGCCCTAGTCAATAAGTATAGAATACTAATGAAATATAAGCGAAGCCTAGAAGGGCGAAAAGGCAAAAGCAAAGCAAAAAAGTGTGAAAGTTTCCCATCTGTTCCACTTCCAAAGCCAATAGCATTGATAAAACCTCGTTGCTGTCGAGAGTTTGACTTAAACACACAATGTATAGAGAGGTTAACAAAAGCGTAGAAGCGAAAAAGGAAGCGACGAAAATCCGTGCTGATAATGAAAATAATGACTTCGTACCACATTTGTTATTTTTATTCGCACAAGCAGCTCTCAACCTGCTGAGTTTCGTTCAAAGTTGACTATACTGTCATTCATTCGTGTTATTTTAGTAGCTATGGCTGTACTGTGACAGAAATTTCCTATATGTGACTACTCAGGTTTAATAAAGCTATGGTAAACTTTTCGCCCGATGCGTTTCTTTACTTCTGCTTAAAATAACACATTTTCAAAGCTTCATCAATTTTGCGAAAGTTAAAAATGCATTTATTAATTCAAGTTTGGTGTTTACGCTCAACTCTACTACCTACTTCTTACATAACCACTATCACTACACTATCACTATTCACTGAACCTACTTTACTGTACTACACTTTCCTAAGTGCGTAAGTTCGAAAGCCAAATTCTTACAGCGTCACAGAACCCATTACTAACTTTAACACGTGTGCTCGTAGGGAAGAGAGGCAACAAACAGTAAATGGTTAGGTTATGTCATGAGTGAGTGAGTGATCGTGTCGTGAGTGACTGAGTGAGTGAACAGATAGAAAAGCAAGATAGGATAGATAGAGAGAGGGAAGACCCATGTGAATACATAGAAGAAAAAGACAGCACCGTCCACAGAGTCACATTTAGGGACATACATCATGTCCCAGAGGAAAAATCGATTGAGTGTGTATTCAGATATACATTCGTATTGATATTTCCGCAGAAATATGATTGATAGAAATAGGCAGTACATTCATGCATGGGAGAAGGTAATGGAATACATGCCATGCTCTGCCATGAAAGGAGATGAGCTGGAGAACCAAGAAGGAGACGATACAGTCAGCATTTGGGATGAATGTTCTACTCAGTTCTGATATCTCACTCTATTGCTCTGTCTACTATGTAGTTTATATAATCTATCTAGCTCTTTTACCTTTTAAGTTGAATATGCTATCTGCACAGAAAAGCATAGATACGAAAGTGCGTAGTCTATATGAGACTCCAGACGTATAACTCTATGATTTTAAGTGAATACCTATGGACATACGGCACAAAGTAAGCATCCTATGTACCAGAAGCAGCCAGTTTTATGTTATATCATATCTAAGTGCTTGATTCCATGGATGAAGGAATTCTCTCTGGCCCCTATATACCTACTACCTACTATATATATCCTTGCACTCCCTCTCCAGAATTTTGTAGTAGAAAAGAGGAGAAAGGTAGAATATATTATTCTGCTGCTACACTCTGCTCTTCGTTTCACGATTCAAGATAGGTAACCTCCCGTCCCCTCCTACTTTACCAAAATTCGCACGATTTATGGGTATTTCGTACAGAAGTTTCTGTTGCTATATTTTATTTGTCCATATCTCAGAAGTTTTGGGGGAGGTAGTTGTACTTTACTTTGTACTCGTAGTATTACGGAAAGATACAGTATTTCTATAGATATTTATATTGCTTTGCTTTAGAAGGAACATCAACTACAACACACCATACATACATAAAAAGCTTGCCCATGGCCTTCAACGTAAACTGCCAGTCTAGCTAATTATATATTCTGTTTTGTGATGTAATGTACATAACAACACACAGCCCAGCGGAGCAAAAAGAGTTGAGTATAGACATCGATCCATTTACTTTACTTGGTTCTTTTCCCGTTTCTCTTTACTTTTACCTAGTATTTACGTCTATCAAAAATTCACTTTGAAAACTCAAATGCTCTGTTTGAGTTTTCGAAGGTTATTGCACTTGGTAAACACCAAATGATTTTATAGCCATCACCTAACTGTACATCAATGTCTCCTTTTATCAAACGTCTCTTTTCTGTTTCTGCATACGAACCGATAAAGCTAAATTAAGCAATTGATTTTGACAGACCCTCCCTCGTACACTTCACAGTACGTGCATTTTATCGACTCGCATTCGCATCCATATAAATTGGTTGTTGGGGTATAAGGGATCAGTTGATTTGACCTTCTCCTTTAGTCTCTAACATGAGGCTACAATCCAGCAGACTGTTGAGTGTGTAGCAAACTTCGTACATCTAGAAGTATACCACTACAGGTATATACATACATATATAGGTACCTCCATATGCTTTACTTTAATCTACACTTGCTAAGAACTCGAGTGGAATTTGTTTCTGAATTACAAGACGAGGTTGAGTTTAAGATTAGCTCAATTTTATGTATAAAAGGAATCGCTTCAAGTTGTGGAATTTAATAACTTATTGAGAAATTAAACTTAGTTGCTCCATGTATTTGAAATTATACAAACTTTGCGAGGTAAGTAGTAGGTGTGTAAGTTAAACTTGAGATGAAACAAAACTATTTTAATCAGGCTACATGCACATTTCATTAGTAGAAAGGACTTCCATGTAGACACGCACTTCTCACGCACTTACTGTAGAAGTACTATGAGGTAAGTTTATTTTATGACTTGCTACCTATTCATACATTAGTATAGTGTGAACTCGGTTCAAAAGCTATGAATTTCTCGTGAATCAGAATGTCGGTTTTATATCGTCAGTTGTACGGTAGATACTTGACTGCAGACTTCCTCCCAAGTTTAAATTAAGACCTGTCACTTCTCACTTCAAGAGAAACTGCCAAGGCGAAGTCTAGAGACTGTATAAATTTGAACAACCGCAGTCGTATAACAATGCATTATGCTGTACAATGTGTTCCAACATTTAACAATACGCTTTATACACTCATCTCCCCTCTGGTATATGAAGCAGTGTATTTCTCCAGATACGTTCTGCATACAGGCATATATAAGAAAAGTAGAAGATTCTAAACCAATTTCAAAAACTATTTCCTTATTCATAATAAATGTGAGACGTGGTTAGAGTTTCGCTAGCGTCTCTTCTCTTCTTCTCAGAGCAGCTTGCTTCACTGCATTTGCTCCGCTGTTCTAGAGCAAGTCCTGTGGCTTGGAATTCATTTTGTTCCAACAGCTGACAACACTAACTATACTCCTACAAAACTCAAGCCCAGAGGAATTTCTTAGGTCCTTTTCACCTCAACTTTCACCTCATACACCCATTATATATATGCCAAATTGGAGTTGTGCATACTATAAATCACAACTCGTAATAAACTACAGTCACCACAATTCCCATGGCTTCTACTAACTGAATTATTATTTTTAAATATTTCGTTATCAAGTTACTGATTTTAATTGCAGCTCAATAAACCATAAAAAACTATATTGACAAATGCTGCTTTTGGCGTTTCTGAGCTAATATTACAGTAGAAATCGACCCTGAATAGCCTCCAGGCTGGGGAATCAACAACTTATAGTATTAGTAAAATAGGAATAAACGGTACAAACCGGCATATCATATTAGAGTAAGTAAACTGGAAAGTTTGGCATTCTAGTAGTCAAGTTTAAGTTTTATTAACACAAGAGAGAAAGCCAAATCAAAGTAAACGAAGGGGTAGTAATGTAGGTTTTGTATGGTTGTGTATACGGATGGTGAAGTAATAATATCTTGAAAGTGTAGCTGTAGAGAGCTAAGAGTTTTTCCAATAATAATTTCTTCCCCTACGGTTACATACAATATAATATAGTATATATAGACTAGACCAGTATACAAGATGGCAGTACATACATATAGTATGAGTAAAATAAGTAGACTGAGTCAGTTCACTCACTCACCCACTCAGTCTCCTTAGTCTACACGATGGAACAGTGTCCGCACTGTGCCGTTCACTTCAGTAAAGTCTGCACTAAGTAAACTGAGACCGACAGACTCGACTAGAATAAGATGAAGAAAACTTAACTTTGCTGAACTACATAACACAAAGACTAAACTAAACTGCACTCCATCCCTCCTCCTTACAACTGTATATATTATATGGCGTAGAAAACTTTCTCACTGATATACACAGTATATATACCTATTCTGTATATAGGATGGAATATAAATGCTGCTGTTGCTCAGCTCACACCATCACTTTATATTGTACTATGAATTTCTGCTTGTCCTCCATGTATCGTTATGTATTCTAATATATTATATTATATTACATATAACCCAGAGCATTGCTTTCTCATGAAGTAAAGTGAACAAGGAAATTTCTTATCCGACTCGTCTACTTCTTCTTGGGAGTTTCAGCAGCAACGGCAGAATATAAACAAGGCAACTATTAGATTTGGAAGTCGAAGTCGAATTCTGACGCAAGTAAAATAAGCTAGCTATATAGGCTTGCTGAACATGGAGTGCCGAGAACAAGACCCGAATTTCGTCTTGTCTTCTCTTACCCTGCACTGGTTTGGTTTCTACGGTGTAGTCTCCGTTCGAGCGGGGAATTTATTAACGAAATTACTCTGCATTAGTTTTCTTTACAGGAAACTATCATGGCAAATGTCTCGAGTCTTAATTTTCCCAATTAGGAGTCAAAATTTATTCCCAGAACATTCACAATCAAAAGATCTACAACTTTCAAAGTGAATAAGTGAAACTATTCTGACTGAGCGGAATCAACGCATCGTAACGCAAGCATGGAGCACAATAGTTCGAGAAACTGAATGAAACTTTCACTTTGGCTTCTGATTTCATCAGATACGCAAGTAAGTTCCAAAGCAGTACAGCAGCACACTACTGTACAGCAAAGTACAGTAATGTAATATCCACACGTCCATATCCATTACACATTACATTCAACGTCTTTCTAAACTTGCTCCAAAATTACACACCGTCCTATGACGACGTGCTTAACTAGCTATTTTGTCCTACGGATCACAAAGTTCGTCCCTTCACTGCAAATTAAAACTACAACACAACACAAAGCCTCCAGTTGGTAGTAGACTTTTAGTTAAGTAAGTCAATCAAATTACTCGATACATCCTTGGCGAACATACATAAGTACCTATATATACGCTCTCAGAGTCAATAAAGACTTTCCAAAGAAAGCAAGTCAACTATAGTTCTGTTTAAATTCAATGATTGCAAGCGGGGATGTACTTAAAAAATCTCGTACCAAAATTAACCTTATTTTCTTCATGTATTTACACAACCTGATTTTTCTGGTTCGTTCAGTATTGTAAAATCGGGAGTTACTAGCTTTTAGTAATGTGTAAAATAAATGTGTACCTATATACATGATATATTTTTATTCACAATATCTCAACGTCTGCAGTGGTCCCATATCTACATGAAAGCAACGTATTTTAATCAATTGAAAGAGTTCTAAATGTGAAAATCATGTTATTACTAAACTCAAGTGCCACTTTCGACTTTGTCGGAATTTTAAGAGTGGTGGTAGTAAAAGGGTGAGTGCCCATTGGCGTTTCCAACTTCCCTTCTCACCTTACTTTATTTTCGTTAAAGGGAATGGGAGAGTATTATATACATGATTAAACTTAATCCACTACAAAATTCATTCATGTCTTCTCATTGCCTTGCATCTTGCCCTGTTAAATGTAAGCGTAAGTGCAGCAGAAAATATTTCATTCCATGCCCTGACTCTAATTCAGTTAGGAATATGTAAGTACCAAGCGTGTAGCCAGACTTCTGGGGAAATCTTCATCTGTTTTGCATTAAAAACGCTTTCACTAAGATCAATGTGATTTGATTATACCATAATAGTGCTAATTGCTTTCTGCTCCTTTCACAGAATTCAACGCAGCTATTCTTCTTTCTTTGATCCGCATGCCGGTGACGTGATGTCATGTGAGAAATGACACATCATATAGTACATTACACTACAATAGACCATATTTAAAATACACTATTGTTTAAATTAATTACATACACGGCTTCTGTCCTTTGTCTACTTATTGTGGGTTCTATTTACGGTCTAAATATACGTCAACATCGCTTTCATAAATACCAGCGATTAAGCATTTATTTGCATTCATGAACACTTCCTCAAATTACGGTTCCAATTTAGTAAACACACACACACATTATAATAGTACCTGATACAATTCCAGTGCTTTGGATTCATGTGTATTGTATGGTTTCAATCAATATAAATAGAATACCATGTCACTGTCAACTGTGGATGTAACTATAAGCCCATTTATCAACATATTACCTACATTTAATGTATACGTTATTCGTCACTTTCTGTCCAGTTGACTACACCGGTATAATTCAATATAGAATTTGCATAATGAATACTTAAAAAGCTTTTACCTACTTTCACTGTCTTTTATCTAGCTAATTTATTTTCTCAGTTTACTGTAACTACAGTTAGTATATTTAGCAGCTGGGTTTAATTCTGAATGTTAAAACCTTGAGTGCTGACTGACTGACTCAATAAATAAGAATGGAAAATAACATGATGTTCCTAAATAGTAAACAAACGCTTTCTATTAAACTTCCTTGGTTTTTCAAGTGCACAAGTTAATTGGAGTTGTAACCATTCCAAAGAAAAGATACTTGGTGAAACAAAGGAGTAGTCATGCAGTAGGAAGCAAGTACAACTTGTTTCAAACGTGCATACAAAATAGACTTACGCTTGTAGTTATCCTTTCAAATCTAGAAGCAAAGTTTCGGTGATGCTTTTGATACGTTCACTCACATACATAATAGGTAGACACTTACATATACCTGGTAGTGCAAGTTTGAAGTTGGTTCTGTAATTCCATTGTTTTCCACCACCAATGTTATACATACTCTGCACTGTACTCTGTAGTTGGCGTTGGTACTTGTACCTTTCCTGGAAACCATACTTTCTTTTCAGACATACTATACTTCGTTCACTTCACCTACTAGTTCTAATGCTGCACACACACTCTACTATAGTAACAGTACTACCGTGCTTTCCTCACAATTTGCCCGTTACTTCATTGCTGTGTTCTACTTTCTTGTCTTGTGTACTGTGCCAGTGCTAGGATACTTTAGCCACTCACTCGCAGTCTTTTCACTCCACTTTACTGGGTAGAAAGTAGTTATGCTAAAGGAGTGGAGTAAGTTTACCTATAAGTAACATAGTTTACCATGACTTATAACCTACTAGGTAGGTAGTCAGGAGTTATAAGAAGTTTCTCTGGCTGTGGAGATGATGATATGCAACGAGAGTTAGGCACGTTTGAGTCCTCTAGATAGTTATCTTTGCATACAAATTTATATAAATGCTTTCTTCTTTCCCATAATGTTTCCCTTTAAGGACTCTCACTACTTCTCGACTAAATAAGTTCGGCTAAGCTTAGTAGTAAATGGGTGGGTGAGTGAGCCGGAAATATTCTAAGTATTCTCTTTCGTTCAATAATCTTGTAATTAGACAACAAATTCAAATTTAAGCATTGTGCACTAAATGGAGATAGTTGAGCGAAAAACTACCCCGTAGTGTTCACTTTAGGTATAATGTAATGTAATGTAATATAATATGCCTTGGATTATCTTGATTAAACTTTATGAAGTTAGTATGTATATCTAATTCATTATGTATAGAATATCTATAGGAATTATTTTAATGCCATCACATGATTAATCATGATTAGATTGTTTAAAACATAAACCATCTTTTGTAAATCTATGTCTACAGTGATGTGATGCTGACACCCGGAGTCATTATATTATAGCAGACTTTAGTGATACCCGTATGCATACGAATTTATGGAGAAGAAACTTTATGAGCTTATAAACAACCTGGTGAAAACTCAGGGCAATGTCCCGCATTCGTTTGTAAATAAGCTGTTAAATCACCGATTTTTCTACCGATAAGTCTTTGACAAGTATATTCTTTCTTCCAAACATTCATCAAGGGTTTCCTGCCAAGATTTCCGTAGGAAGGGAGAGGAGTAAGATTGATTAGTTACACGCAGGAAATTAGATGCGTAGGATACGTAATCTATATGTGGATCAACTTGTGCTTATGATAGTTCGCCAAAAAAGTCTTATATTGATGAATAGATAAAAATACAAAAATAAATTTTCGTAATTCTGTTACTACTTTCGACTTGGTATTTAAATTTTCGTAAGACTTGAGTAAGCCACACTTTAACGAATTCAAGCTGAAGATGAAAATTATGTACTCTTATTTTTTTTCTGTTGTATAATGAGCCAATACAGTAGTTCAGGAAGTTCAACAACTCTCTTTATTCGTTAGGTATATTTGTGAACCTGTTATCGTATTTCCCATCAAAGCCATTAGTGCATATTGAATAGTTTGGTAAGCATCCGGCAAGCTATGTGAGCAATCTATGCAATGTGAAATACATCGCAAGTGTGCTGTTCATAATAATACATTTGTTTGTGTGTAGGGATATATGCGAATGCCTTTAAGACGAGTTCACCGCTCAACTAACCTTTACTACAACACTGGGTCTTACTTAGATTGCATTGCGTTTGCTGGCTTAGAACCTGTACGGATTCTACCCGTACGCAGAACATATCAGACTAAGCCTGACTGAGGTCCTGCATACATTCTCTCTATCTCCTCCTTGTCGTTTACAATCGAGTTCGTGAAAAGTTCGCTGGATGCACATATGCCATAAATAACTCGGCAGGGAAGCAAACCCCGAAAAATCCCGTGCGTATAAATGGATCGCAACGACATGATGATTTATTATAGTCGAGAAGAGAAAATCGGTCCTTCAACATATTCTGCTCAGACTAGAACTAGAATACTATGTGGTATACGAGGGAATATAGGAATAGTATCAAGAATGGATAGAGAGATATACTGTCTGCATAAAAGTAAAGAATAAATAGGGTTTAAAACGTATGGATGTGTCTGGCTGGGCTGCTGCAATGTTGGTGGTGGCTGCCTGGTTATAACAAGTGTAGTGTATGTACCTATAGTGTATATGTCTGAGTATATGTGGTTTCTTCATTTCGTAGGATACCATACCGCAAAGTTTTTGGTTGGTAGTATGTAATATGCATGTAATGCATTTCACTCTACCATCCCACATCCACTATTATCTATCCGCTATTCGTTCTATATGCTGTCTTCGTATGTCTAAAAGTATATGGATGTATGTCTAAAAGTATATGGATGTATGTATATAAGTATGTATGTATAGCAGATTTTTTTTTACTTTATACCACGCATGGGAGGTATGGTACTATAAGTAAAGAGCTGAAACTGAAAGAATTAAGGCATCTCTTGATCTTGATGTATCTTGCAACTTCCACTTTGCCTAACAATCTATAATTTTGCAGTTTTTTTTACTCAAAGTGCAGTCAATAGTAAAAGAGTTAAAGAGCGTTATTCCAATTTCCCAACTTTTTCTTACTCCAGTACCATTTTTCTCTGAAAACTGTGCTTACTTCAACTCATCCATTTTCCCATACAATTTCCTACCCTGGGGGGAAATGTCTATTTTTACAAGAAAGAAACTATCAACCTATACGACTATATTCCAAGGCCAAATGGAATAAAGTATAGGATAGTAATACATTAGACTTTAACTTCAGCTTCACTTTTACACATCCTCACGGTTGGAGTAGATGTACGATTTTATACATATCTCTCTAATAGACGCTGAACTTTGAAGGTGAAAGACATGACACATACGAAGTAAGTTCACCTCACCTTGTCTTGTCACTTGCAGAATAGACATCAGATCTGAGTACATCCTACTCCACACCAGAACCAGTATATATATATATATACACACTATAGCCTCGACTATCTACTGGTTGTCTCTTTTCCAAGTCCCTATTCAGAGCATTTTTCACTCATGCAAATCCTCTACTGTCTGTCTGGATAATAATACGGTAGCTGAAGTTCCTATGTAAATACATGCATATTGCCTGCCCTATGTAGCATATATAGAGGAAGGTGTTGTGCCTTCTGGAGAATTATCTTCCGAAACTATGCCTTGCATTTCTTATATTTTTTCATAGTTCTGACTGTATGTTCTAAGTTAAGTTACATCGGCCGTGGAGTCATCACCGCATTATTGTATGTGCATGAGAAAGATAGGGGGACTCTACAGTATTCATCTCTTCAGTTTATATATATCTTTGAAGGAAAGAAAAAAAAATTCAAGTCACAAGCAGTTTGCATGCGATTTATCTATGTGATGCAAAGTGAACTGAAGTGACTGTCGTATACACTCGGTTCATCATGAGACTGAAATTCAAATTCACTTGAAAGAAAAGTTGCTAAACACGTCTTCAAGATACTGCTCATGATCCTTGGAAAAAGTGGAAAGTATGTATAATACGTATAAAAATATGAGCTAGGAGAGCTCTTTGTTCGTCGTAGAATTTTTAGTTATTATTATATGCGATGAAGGTATGTACATGTTTTATTCGTGTATTGTATACACACTCCACAGACACACAGACATACAAGGCATGCATGTAAGCCCTAGGAAGCTCACACATACGTGAACACATACATATACATATAAATAAATATATATTTACCAAGCTTCGTTGAATATATATGAAGTACGTAGAAGACTGTTATAGTAAAGTATGGTAAGTATACAGTCAAATCTACATACCAAATGTGAATAAATTTCTCTGCAGACTAGTCCGAAACAAAGGAAGGACAACTATGAGTGAATCAGTTTTTCTGAGTAAAAGCTGAGAAGTGAAATACTTGCTCCACACTTGAAATTTTATAATACAAGTGAAGTTCCATCATTGATATACAGGAAGGAAAGTAAAACAGAGTAAAATGAAGCCTCCAGGGAGGGCTTTGGCCCAGAGCTTAAAGAGCACTGAGCAAATACATAATAATAATCTTCGCAGCTCTATTGTGCTGCAATTAACCCAAAGCTGTAGGAGTCCCTAGGAGTCTATATAGAAAGCTACAGAGTCAACTCAAGTAAGTATATCTAACTTCAGGCACTTGCCTTGGCTCACTTTCTTTGGACTCCTCCATTTACAATCCCAAAGCAGAACAGAGTTCTAAGATAACAGTGTATAGTATGGACAACAGGGTATTACTATCCATGACTTTCTCTGAAACTCCAAGGCTCTTCTACTCTGTAAGCACACATAGTACTTACATATAATATCGTGTATTTGACTCTTGCACCTAATCAGAAAATTGGGTTTTTATGGAAAACTGTAAAAGTAGTATTCATCTCATTTTCATTCGCATGCTTCTCTCTCTCTCTCTCTTTCTCTTTCTATTTTCAAGAGAAAGCACGAAAGCTCCCAGTGAAAGCAATCGTCGCTTTCTCTTTCTTTGCTCAGACTCTCACGGAAAGGGCTTAACTTCCTCACAATGTTGGGATGACTATACACTGAACTATGTTCTATGTACACAGTGTATGTATAGTGCACATGAGACGCGCGCACTTTCATGGAAACCTTACTTGTGCACTTTTATATAACTAACAGAGTGAACATTTTCTACTGTTGTACTGAACTTTACTCAATTCTACTCCACTCTACTCCATTTCCCAGAGTACATTCAACGTTCTCTATTCCACGATGCTCTTAATCCAATTGTATTGTGCAGATGGAATGTTGTACATGTATGCACCTACATATTGCCAGTAGCACTATCCGTCCGGACTATGTACCAAAAACACTGAACTGATTCTACGACGAACATTGACACTAGATTTGCAACATATATCTTCAGCATGACCTTTCTGCTTACTTATCCCCGGTGTAGGTATACACTTTGCCTCTGTTCATACATACATAAGGAAACGAACTGAAATGAAAGAAATAGATGAAAAGGGTAAACGCATTCGATTACATTTCCTTCCCGTTTCTTTTCTCTCGTTATCATTGTACTTGTGATAACTTACTTACTGTATAGAGAGCCTTACGATTTTTGTAAAAAGGATGAAATTTCCTAGCTGCATGGTTATAACTTTTGTCTAACAATGGAGCCGACAGACTCGGCATGACTTCGACTTACTTTGAATGTTTGGAACCATGTCAGAAAGAATATATCCCTCTCTGTTTATGTTCTACTACATAATACAAACAGTTTTCCCGAACCCCTGCAGTTTTGTTTTTTATAAACAATTGGAAACCGATATTTACTTCTCATTCTTCTAAATCGATTTGTCTATACAATACCAGCTGTCTTTTAACATGAGAAAGTTAAACCCAAGTTTTACTTTATACAATTTATTTATCTTTTGAGATAAAAGAATGGTTCCCTCGACTTTGTGGTGAACTTGGAGGTCATGATGAAACGTAAGTGAACAGAAATGATACCCACACGGTAGGCTCACGGTAAGTAAAAAAAAAAGAATAAATACGAAAGAGAAAGCTTATATCTTATCACTAGTTACATAGCTCCCCCGTCCAAGCAGTGAAGTGGCATTTATAGTCGTGTCTGAGAAACACATTTTCTAGAATTGTCATAAATCTCACTACTTCAGATATTTGAGATCTGGAACTGTACGATTTTATCATTTTATTTCCGTCGGGAAATGATCCGAATGCTAACATCTCTTTTGAAATCAGAGTCCCTCTTATGTGAGTACTGTGGCACAGCCGAACAGAACTGTTTATGTTAGTTATACTATGAAACTTCATTTTCTTTTCTACTGCGAACGTGAACTGAAGTGAAGTAATATCAAATATGAGTGCTTAGGCGCTACGTAAGTGTGCGAGTACATATGTAAAAATATACCAATAACTGTAATAATGTAGCAGTAATATAACAATCTCTCCCCGTCGACGACAGAGTTGCCTCAATTTTGCGTAACATTCAAAGGAACACCACCACTACACATCATATGAGAAAGTTAAAGCATCTGCAGTCAAATTCTTGGTTTCAAGCCTTTCCGTTCTGTCCCGTCTTGTTCATGCTACATTAGATCATTGCATTCAGATTTCTAATATAATGACACGTTATAGGGCAAAATTCAGTTTGAAGGACTGCATCTGCAAGTGCTTCTTCGGAAAAAACCTCTCAGGAATCTATGAAATATCTTGGAATCGAGCAAACTGTAAAAGCTTCAATTCCAGGATTTCAAGAATCACGTCACTAAATGTCCTCATCTTAGGCTGCATACTCAATCTGTGACAGAATGTATATAGCATCGCGAGCAGGTTTTGCACCACAATACATATAGATATGCTTCTCAATCTGCAAAATAAAAGTACCTACGTGTCCATGCAAAGCAAAACATTTTCTGCAACTTACAGAGAGTATGGTAGCGGTAGCAATATTTATTCTTCCTTTCTTTGCAGCATCTCTAGTTCATATTTTTATGCTTGCCAATATTATAGGTTCAGTTTTGTGCTCTGCCATGATGCATTGCATTGAATGGGTTATTCAATTCATATTCTTCCCTTCACTTTTCTTTGCAATCTAAATCTAGCTCTTATATTGCCCCCTCAACTTGCCCATTATTTGGATGCAAAGCCCTACGCCATGCCATCTACACTGTTGACTGTACTAATATGCTTGCGTTTTAAGTCATATCTGCTCGGACTCAATACGCATTACGATTCCCTTCTGTAATAGACAGTAATCGTCATTATGACATGTGAGTGACATTTAAGCCCCTGTCTCAAGTTGTCAGATTTTCAGGCCGGCGCCAAGTTCTTCCTACATCATATGTCAAAAAACATGTTTTCTCCTTGGCTTATGACGCTAGGCACGTGAGAAAGTTTTGATTTTCTTTGATCTTTCTGATATACAGCTGCATAAAGCTTTGACACTTCCAGGTTAGCCATGTTCTAGTTTTAATTACTTTAGCGTAGACAGACACAGTGAACTCAACTTCCGATCAAAATAACAGTACAACAATTCTTGTAAAGTAATAGTACAGCAGATTGTGATATAGTTTTATACTCATCTATATATAGGTATGAAGGTAAATATATACGAACAATTCCTTTGAAAATACGAGTTTCCTTGATTTGATGTGTATGCTCTTCGAATTTCTACTTCATTTCTTCTAACGCTTCATGTCAGTATATCTAGCTCATGTCTGGTTAGTTGAAATAATTGGATAGAGAAATTCAATATGCGTAGCTAATAGCACTCTGCTACCTATTATTATCCCTTATTATGAATAAAGAGCTGGTAGAGATATAAATAGAACTCTTTCATTCGGTAGTGATATTGTTATCAAATTCGCTTAAAGGGTTTCTCCACCAGTGCAGCAGTTACATATTATGCTCCTACTTCAGACAACCACGTATTATGCGTGTCTGTAATACACAACCATGCTGCAGATTAGATTCAAGTTAAAGCACAGGACCTTCTTTTTAACATATGCCTTTACTTATACAGGCTTCATTCAAAACTCTGAATGAAGCTGAGACGATCTCCTAGGGATATTAATAAAATTACAGTTAAGCATGGGCTACAGAATATGCGTATAATATTTCCCTATTAAGGAAAATTATATGTATCTGTATGATAGTATATTCAAAAACATAATTACGTAACAAGTCGTCTCATACCACAGCCTATTGAGCATGCAGTATGGTTCTACCTCATATTCAAAGGAGTATATCAATATAAGTTATATAATTAAATATAAAAATTGTTATTCATGCTTTGCTACCTTCTTTGCAACCTAATCATCAATACCATATTCACAACTGAATAGTCTAAGGTATTATTTAATATTGTTGGCACTGCGTTTTGTAAACAAGAGAAGGTAGATAGATATATTTTTTGCACATTTTTGTTTAATACTACGCTCTTGTTTTGATAAAATGTGTTTAAAAAGATTTATTATTTTATTTATGTGTTTACTTTGGTTGGAATCTTAAGATTAAAGACTTTTATCATGAAATTGGGATTATATTACAAAATAAAGATTAAGTAACCAATTAAAAATGACATGTTGTGAAAAAAAATGGTCTCTGCTGTTTCACTATTTATTCGAAATGCGCCCTAGCAGTACCTGCTGATTTCTAAGGATAAAGAAAAAAAAATTGAATAGATTCCCTTGCGCACTATGTCTATTTTACATGTATATATGCTATCAACTAAGTATTGGTAAAAATCCAGCTTGTATAAATTATAGGGAAAAACTTGTGGGAAAGTAAGTGGTGCAAAAATTGGCAGAGTTCTGTAAACCTTAAATTATGCACTTATAAAAAGAGTACTTGTCCGTTTGCCAACTTGTTCAACGACCATTAATTGGTTTGTTTTGGCGGTTTTATTCAGTACAAAGTATGTGTTCATAGTGCAAAAACTTTTCAACTTGATCTAATAGCCTACTTTGTCAAGTGGGACGATGTCTTAAGAACATATTATGTTGTTAAAAATGACTGCACTGAATAAAATAACTAATGAAAGGGCTTTAGCTTCTTCTTAAAATTTTTCTCGAGTAAATCTGCTTAGAAAATACCTCCAACTAATTTGTTTCCTACTAATACGATAAGTGCTATAGACGTTTACTTTGATTTCACAGCTTACTTGCCCGTCAATGATTGTTCGTTTACTTACATACATACATAGATACATGTACATAATGCAGATATATATCAACCAAATATTTCTGCAAACTATCGCACAGCAGAGATAAAATGATGATGATGATGATGACGACGACGCTGATGATGACGACGATAACGATGATGCGACTTTGATGGTTCAAAAGTGATTCAACTAGAATCCTAGCTTACACTGAATAACATTGCCTATAGCTGCCTATACACATTTAAATCGGTGTCTCTCTTTGAATACATCGCATTAAATATTCCTATGTTGTTATTTCGAGAGACGGGAAAGACGGAAGGAAGGAATACGCTGTCGTGCATACAGTAATGCACTATTATTATGATGATGTTTTGAGGCATTTAGGGATCGATTAAGATTACTTTTGTGTACAGAGCAGCAGTGACAGAATATTTGAAGTATGATAACCTATATCCTTTCACTTCCTCTCCTTTGACTTTGGCTACTGTACAACCCTTCAGTACACAGGCAAATATACAGTAGTATAACGAGTGCATTTCCAAACCACAAAGCAGACACACAGTACAAGAGATACGCCATATCATACATATTCCATATATATGGAAAAGTGAGGTAGAATCGCTTCGACGTAGTAAGAGAATAGTGAGAGAGTACAGGGATCGAAGACTAACTACATTTATGTCTCTACTATACGCTACCATGTACGTATAAATATATATATATTTATATATAAGGTATATTTTAATATATACATATATAAAGAGATATATAAGTTTTAGATACGACAGACATAACATTCATAAAATGAAAAGGCGACCTAAACTATCTGTCTGTATTATAGGGCATAATATAGGGAAGTAGGGAAGTAAAATATTAAGGTTTACATTGCACTGCAATGGCAATATGAGACTTGATCCAAACGCAGAGTAACCAAACCAAACCAAACCAAGCCAA
>JAAXYV010000046.1:0-18106 GCA_036851875.1 Novacerus sp. FZ-2019
TATTATTATTATTCGATTTTATTCAGCTTTGATAATTGATTTATACACAACTGAGCAGCAAAAACCGGAGGTTTTACTGTTGACACATCATTCGAACCATATTAGTCTCCCATTGACCGAAAATATACACCATACTTCTAAAACCGTGAATGATTACTTAACAATTAACAGAAGCTGGAAAAACTTGAAAACTAAAATTATATTTACAGTACTTAATAGAAGTCAATGTTTAAACAGCAAAGATGTTTGTTATAAAGTTTTAGTCTTTTGGCCTCTCTTTCTGGAGGTTCATAATTTTTGCATGGATTAGAGCGAGTCTTAATCTTTTCACCCGTCACAACTTAACTGAGGTGAAATTTTTTGAACCCGATGCTTCGCTACTTGATTATAGTGCCTGATTGAGTTGTTTTTAGATCATATATCAATTAAATTTTAATGTATGCATGGCATTATCAAGAGTTCCTCATATTAAGACATTGAACTAAAAATAAGTATAGTGAATTACAATTTGTGTAGTCATTGTCGTTAAAGCCTAAGAGCAAAACCCAACTTTAAAGTTAATCCTGTGCACATATTCCTTTCTTATATTATTGTAGTAACCACAATCTATTCAGTGTTCGAGATCTTTTTTGTCTGCATTGCGTAAATAACAAGCACCTTTCCATCCATTTAAAGTTGTGACATTTCTGTTCATAAATATTCTCGAATAGTTTAAACCTAAGCTGAGCAACAAGCATGGATACATGTCTAATAGGGCTACCCCCTGAAATCCTTCAATATCGTTGGTATTTTTACGTCTTGAATTTTGCCGATACGATGTTTTCAACCTGTGATTTTATAGAAAAAAAATATATCTAGCATGCAACGAGCTTTAGTGGTGATTTGCTTTAATAAATCGTGATACGTTGAAATCCTCTTCTGTATTATAGCTGTTTATATTTGCACAGCTTTGCAGAATGGTACTAGAAACAATGGTAACTAAGTTTGACGCAGTTAAATTAAATACTATATTTTTGATTTTCGTATGCTATTCCTGTCTGATGTAATGTAGAATGTAAAGCATTTAAATAGATTATAATTATTTTTGACGGTTTGCGTAGATTACAATCATTTTACCAGAATTTAATCCGATTACTGTAATCGATTACATTACAATTTATAAGCAGGGGGTTGAGGCAAAATGAAGATTCATAATTTTGTCTTATCCAGTTCATGAAGGAAGTTAACGGCTATGCGACACAATTGGTGTATTGTACCTAGATTGAAAAACTGGGGCTATGGTTTACTTTACATCATATCGCCAGAGACCGAACTGAGATCCAAATATAGAGGCTTGAAGAGCCACTAATGCAGAACTATTAAGGTGATGGTACGCGGTATATATCAAATGGGATTCTCATACATAGGAATAGGAGAAACTTACGAATTGCTGGTAACCTCACAACACAGCTCACAAGACTCAAGGTTGGTACTTGGTTGGCACTGGAAGAGGCGATTCGACTTCCATTACAAAATCTATTCGTCCCAACTTTCAAGTTCCGAGCCATCAAAGCTAATTTAAAGTCGAGTGCTGATTTTCTGCGATTCAATCGGTACGTTAATTTTTTAGTATTTTCGAGTTTATGGTATATTATTCTGAATTCTGTTAACCCTACTTTCCATTCTTCAAATCCTTACTTCTTTTTCCAAGGTCTACATATTACGTAAGGTAGATTCTTTAATTCTAATTGAATGTTCTTTTCTGTTCTGTTAATTCTTTTCCTTTGGGGAACTCTACTCCTGGCCCTGACTTCCTGTATGGTAGATATCACACATGTTGATACTCAATAGCATGTATTAATAGTACAACTGTTAGGTATCAGGTCGGTGACCTAATATCAAATCAACTATCTTCTTGAAAGAATACTTTTTGTTAAGAAACATTTTGTTTCTCTGATTACTAATTAAACATGGTGAAAGAAGTTTGGATTAGTGAGATTCTATAATTTTTCAACAGAAGTAGTTGCAATTGGGCGCCATTTTAAAGTATTTTAGATCAATGTTGAATGTAATATGGTTATTGTCCAACTCTGAATTAGATTTGGTAGGGTGGTCTGAAATAAAAACTTAAGTAATTGAATATTTTATTTTGCAAAATCTTTTTCAGTTGTCGATACAAAATGGGAGAAGAAGAAGTTAAGTTGACCACGGCACCGTTTGATCCTCGATTTCCGAATCAGAATCAAACAAAGTATGGTTACTTTTGGATTTTATTTAATTAATTATCATAAGTTAGACTGTATGCTATCTTTAACTTTGGTAGCAACATAAAATTTCTAATCCTTGATGGCAACCAATAGTGTATATGTTATTAATTTACAAATAACTTAAGTATTTTACTGACATTTATACAGGCATTTTTACAGCAGCTTTCACGATTACAAACGGTGTGTCAAGGTTCGTGGGGAGGAATACACACCATGTGACTACTTTAAGAAGGTGTACACATCACTGTGTCCATATGCTTGGGTTGAAAAATGGGAGACTCAGATTGAGAATGGTAACTTTCCATCAAAAATTTAGATTCCGCAACAATTGGTCATTAAAATTAGTTAATAGGAACAATTACTACGAGTGAAGCCAATTTCATTCAGCAATTCTGTTCCACTCGAACGGCGGATATATGATTGTAATGTAGTGTGTAAATAAATTGCTGGAATTAAAACATGTAAACTTTCATTCATCGGTAGTACAATAAAATCAAGTTGACGTTGTAAATTAGTAGTAAGAATATGTTTTTCTTTTAAATAAGCATATATACTATTGGAACTTATTTTAACTGCGTACTCCTTGTTTCTATTCTACCTTGCATNTCAAGTTGACGTTGTAAATTAGTAGTAAGAATATGTTTTTCTTTTAAATAAGCATATATACTATTGGAACTTATTTTAACTGCGTACTCCTTGTTTCTATTCTACCTTGCATGCATTTCAGCTTCAATAACGGTGTTCATTCCTCGGCAACTCAAGAAACCTGAGTTCCAGTGAGTTCCCATTTCCCAATGCAATGATGAGGTTCTGTTTGGGTTGGGACTCCTCGACAATCAAATAAAATAATACCCCTAATACTGCCAGTTTTATAGGTGTACCCTATCAACATCTCATTGAATTTTCATCGTATTTATCGCCTCCCATACCAACGTAATTTTTAATGTTAATATTAAAGGTGTTAATTATGTACATCCTGTTGAGAATTTAATGTTGACAAGCTTTCAACAGATATGCTGCTTGTTTTTCAGACCGCAATTTTAAGTCCTTTTCAACATAAAATTTCCATACTCTTGGGAAATGGCTTTCACTTTCACTCCTAAAACATTCCTCTTGGGTGACTTCCGTCATATCACTCAGATGAGTATTTTCAATAATAAAATGAGTGATCCGTTATATACAGAAACATGAAATATGTATAAAATTAGCTTAGGTACTTTCTCGTTAATTTAAACCATGTAGATGGTAGAAATTATCTCAATACTCTAACCGTCACCGTGTAAAGTAATTAACTCATTTTTTATAAAGTCTGCAAGTTCTCGTTGAGTATTGACCTCCTTTAGAAAGGATTGCGCGAAGCGAGAATAATTTAATTTCGTGGGGTTTTTATACAACCCAAGTTACCACTCTTGCCAGCCTTCTTTTCATTATAATCGTATACTCACTCATTAAGAATGAATTTATGATGCTCCGATAAATTCTTATTAAACTGTCGACAGTACAATTTCCGAAAGACATCTTTAAAAATTCTATCCCTCTGAAGTAGAGACACTCGAACCAAATATACTAAATTGTTTAGCATTGATCAATCGGGTAAAATCATGTATTATCTTCCGACCATTCTATCCGCTATTTAGACGTATCTGTCTTTTCCCGAAGTTACATTCAACATTTGTATTACCATTACAAACGACCTGAAGAAAATGATTCGGTCAAGACACTGCCTCAAACAAGGATGAACGTTGCTATTCAACTTACAAGATATATATCTTGTTATATATCGTTTATAAACGATATTTTAACAATAAAATTGAAGTTAGTAAATGGTACAAAATTGTTTACACTGGAAGACAAAATAATTAATGTTTAAAATAAAAATGATTGTGTGAATCAACACTGATTCCCTGATCACATAAAATCAGCATGCACAAAAATATTAGGAAGGATACACTAATGAATGACAAGCCCATTTCAAAAAACCTCATTCAAACTGGTAATCCTAGGTCTCTACAATTTTGGGTCCAAGTTATACACCACTTTATACCATAATATATCCCCTCCCCCCACGTCAGGGGAATTTAACAAAAAATCAAATTTCGTTCAACTTCGTTATTTTACTAGGTCAATAATAACATAATATTATATTACCTATAACGTTGTCTGTATAAACCTTTGCGAATTGACCACACGGGCAACTTGCGACTCCAAATATATTGCCTATTTTTAATGAATTGCAAAACGTTAGGAGGAGCCAACGGAGTAGCGGCAAGGCAAATCGATGTATCAGTCTGGTATTCTTCTCAGTGTATTATTAGTGTGTTCAACTTAATCAAAGTCAGAATTATTCTATTTACAAACTTTTAACTGATACAGATTACAAATCCGTTAAAATAGTTTGATTGCGATTATTGTAGCATATTTAATTTGGGTAAGTTAAAACCTCACAAATAATTTTTTTATAAATAACTCTACAAGTTTTTTAATTGAATGTTAGGTCCTCCAAGTGTGCGCACTTGTGTAATGTATAATTATAAATAAATAATTGATTCAACAATAACAAATATATAAGTGTTTACGTTTTGGATTCTTTTAGGGGACTGACAGGTGATAAATTCTTGAAAATGTTGAAAGTTGTAGGGAGGAACATGCTCGCTGGAATTCTTTCCAGTTCCATCCATACGCAAAACTGTTTTCAAAGTGCAAGAAAAGTGTCAGTATTAATTTTAAACACCTGCAACATCGTGAATACCAGAAAATGTGTACCCATAGCTTTTTCAACAGTATCGAACTTTCAGTTGCAACCACATGTTAGCAGCAAGTCATTTTCAACGGAGGCAGAGACCAACTCTACTTCTACGGAAAATGAAAATAAACCATTGCCAACTATTGATGTTAAGGCTGAAAGTAAATCACAATCTGAAGTGGGAAATCAGTTGCCTTCCGAAGAGTCAGGAACTGGACTAGATAAACTTTTCAAAACGGTAGAACTAGAAATATTAGGTTACGAATCTTCTGTTTTGGACAGTTACCAATGGTTCGTTTTGGCAGCAGCAAAGCATTTAAGTCTTACTGTTGGAAAATGTTGGTCTCCACTAAAGTCAGATAAATTGCGTTTTGCTTTGTTGAAGTCTGCTCATGTCCATAAAAAACATCAAGTTCACTATGAAGTTCGAACGTACCATCGATTCATCAATTTTCATAAAATAACTGGATCTACAGCCGACACTTTCTTGGAATACATTGAACGCAATCTTCCTGAAGGCGTAGGATTGAAAGTAACAAAAGTTGAAGTGAAGCCTTTACCAAATTATTTGGAGAAATGAAACTTAAATTATTATTGTATATGGGCAATGTTGCAAATGTTGCAATAGCAAGTGGTAGAAAGAAAGTAAAGAAGTTGATTTTAGGTGTCACTGGCCTGTAAGAGTTTTAATTAATAAAGTGTATTGATGTTTGTCACCCGTAACTGTTTCTATTGAATGCATCTATCCAGTGATTTACTTGTATGTAAACTGATTGACCGATGAAATAGTTCAATTATTTACCTTGTTTGAAATATAAGAATTTTTATGGGGGCACTTCAATAAGGAAGAAATTAAGAGTTAGAAATTAGAGTATGATATTAATGTGCAATAACACGCAAAGGAACGTTTTGTTTTGACGAGTTGTTGACCTTGTATATACTTGCATAGAAAAGAAAAATCTTAGATTTGTAGATTCTGTGGAATACTATTACATTTAGACGCCAAAAGTTATGAGGTAGTGAAACTCCTTAATCAATATATTATATGGTTTAAATATTTGCACAGCACAACCAAGATGAACTTCCAGGATCCCAAGCAAACTCACCTAAGTTAATATCTTTATCTTGTAATGTCAAGGAAGTCCATGTGGAAGTCATATTCAGTTGTGTAATTGTTGCTTAATTTCTTTATCAGAATGCTTGTTCACCTATGATTCATTGGATGGGGATTGACTTCAGATATTATATTGCGTCCGGTTGTTGAGATAAATATTTTTATTTATTTGAGTATAGGCAGACTAAATATACAAAACTTAATCTTTTGTGTTTAGACTGTGATATCACTATATAGCTTTTCAAAAGGGGATATGGAACTTAGGTACCTATGTGTTTCTTACAACTACATATATTTTGTAACAGAGTGGAGTATATAAGGTTGACGCAGTTCGTTCATTGTATAAACTTCTAAATTTTGTACGCCGTGTCAGGTTCCTTAAAATGGCCATGATGACTTTCGTAGTCCATGTTCTGGTACTTACAGCTTTATTACAAGTACTAGTCGCTGGCCCAATTCCAGGTATTTCATTATAACTTTCAACTTCGTTAAATCTCAGTGGTAGTTAATTATAGTTTACTCTACATGTGAATTTTATTTTATATTCTTATTTTCACTTTATACCATGTTTTCCTTAGACTTAATCTGCATATTTTAATAGATGCTGGTATTGAAATTTTCCCAACCGCGACTTACTTTCATTGTCAAGACAGTGATAACTACTGTGCCACGTACTGCCAATCTGTCAGTCCAGCCGCTGTAATACATGGCAAATGTGGAAACGATAAGACGTCATGCATTTGTACAACAGACGACAATCGATCAGTGAAAGGTATCTTTTGTTTTATATGTCACATATCTGTATTTATACAAAAATAACGGATTACATATGAAAAACTATAAGTTTTTCTGGATTCTGTTGTGATTTTCAGTCAGAATAATACAAGAAAAAGTTCCTTTACCACCGACTGAGAGACCAATTATGACAAAGGCTCCTGTAATGACTCCGGAAATATCTCTAAACGGTGGCCAAGAAGCATTCATGCCTCAGCTATTGATTTGTGACAACTCAGCACATTCTATTTATATTTGTGAATCCTTCTGCAGGAGTATATTAACAAGTGGTGGAACATGTAACACCACAGATTACACGTGTGTCTGTAGCGGTGTTCCTCTTTCAGTTGTTCAGTCTGGTATGCTTTAAGTTAATAAAA
Organism: Novacerus sp. FZ-2019; assembly: GCA_036851875.1. Taxonomy (NCBI): domain Eukaryota; kingdom Metazoa; phylum Arthropoda; class Collembola; order Entomobryomorpha; family Tomoceridae; genus Novacerus; species Novacerus sp. FZ-2019. The sequence goes on from JAAXYV010000046.1 coordinate 7,258, forward strand.
AATAAGTGTTGTTGTGTACTGCAGTATAATATTGCATTGTTTTTTTTTAAACAGTTCCAATCTCGGCGATTTATACTCCAGAGCTGCATTATCAACATCAAACGCAACAACCATGGATTCCCATTCCAACCCAGGATTTTAACCAGTACAATTCACAACCTGGATGGGGAGCCGGTTTTCCATCTCACAATGAACATGTTAATCAGCAGCATTACCTAAATCCAAACTACCCAATCTCACAAGCAGACCCTTTGCACATATTTGCTCAGCCATATTCAACAGCTGGAACGACTGAAGGACAGGAGCAGCAGATCTCTCCGTTGCAGGGTTTCCAAAATATGTATCCTTATCAACATACTCAAAACCCACAATTTAACTCTTTTCCTCAGTTACAAGAAATGGTTACAAGTTCTATATCAGAAGAGCACAGTGAGTCTAACATCAACCTCCCGCATCAATCTACTTCACAAGTAACCCAACCTGCCACCTTCCCATCTTCAATAGCTTCCCGTCGTCGGCGGTCTGCTGGTAGTAGCTATTTAAACGCTTTAGAATTACAACAGAGTCTTAAGTGCTCAAAATCGAATTGCGGAACAACTTGTCACAAGTTAGGATATCGAAAACCATTTTGCAATCCTCAGTGTGTCGAAAACAGTTGTTACTGTTCTTGCCGGCCTGCTGTCCTCGATTCACCGAATCATTCGCGGTCCGCCTACCAATCTCTCTCGGACATTAGCCATGGTTTCATACCAGCTCTAGCTCCTGCTATTAGTTCAGGAAATTTTGGTCGTCCTCCTGCTCTTTTTTAGTAGGTACTAAGTATGCTCTTGATTACAATTAATTTTTCAAGACTGTCCTATAGTAAATCAAAAGGCATGAATAGATGGGTAGGTTCAATTATTTTCGATTACAGTTGCTTATTTTTTATTAATCAATAAGTCATTCATTTTATAAACAAACTGAAATAGGTGTGTAGTAATGTGTATGTTTTAGAAACTTTAACTGTGAGTTATTGGTAGTTTGGTTTTGCACTATAACCTATTTCACTAATTATCTTTATTATTAGACAATTAAAATGCTATATTCATAATTGCGAGTTTTACGAATAAAATTGCTAATTGTCAAGTAACGCTAGACGTTCATTGTATCAGTTCCATATTATTATTATTATTATTAGTTGCTTTTGAGTTTCTGTAAGTAAACAATAGGCAGTTATTTACAAACTATATACGGTTGTAGTAAGAATTATGTTTCCAGCCCAGAGCGACCTGTTATGAATTTCCTAAACAATACATTATGCTATTTATTACGGATACCGAAACTGATATTTACTGAATGTAAAACTCCAAAATTTTAATTTGTTTGTCTTTATACAGAATTTAATGTTCATAAACCTACGTCTCTATTACTCGGAGGGCGGAATCGCCAGTTCTTCTACGTATGTGGCTGGGAATATTCCAATGATTCCGTTTAATTCCCCCAGCCACCACCCGTCTTCTTGTTTATCGTGAATGTTAATTAAATCACCTAAAATTCGAATATATTCATTATTAATCCCGTACGCTATAGGCATGGAATATAATACTATAGAAAATCAAGTACTGTATACCAGTGCGAATTGTTAATTCATCGAACATATTGGCATCATAATCATAAATAACGCGGCAGCGACCAATGGAAGGAACCGATATAAGATTCGCAGCTTTCGTATCCTCGTCAAAAACTTCTATATTTTCACTGCCTTCGCTTGAAAATTCATCTAAAAAGCATAAACTCAAACTCATATAAAGCAGTCAAAGCATCATAGCAGTCTTTCTTTGTTCTTCACTATATCATACCGAAATCAGTGTCATGCTGATTGGAATTCCCATCACCATTTCCACGATCATTCCAGTCTGGAGAACTGCTTCCAGCCGACCCCCCACCTCCTTGATACAAAAGGCATTCATCCCTTGCCCAAGAAGGCACCTTCACAAAAAGAAATTCAAAATTGAATAATTTAGCAACCAGGTTGTCAATGTTCCGAGAAAATTTATCAAAGCGGCATCAAACGACATGACATACTTTGAGAATGGTCTGTGGTAATCCTTGTTTGTCTCTTTGATGACGCATGTACTGCGTGATGGGATTATTACTCCTCTGTCGTCCTTCCACATCTGCCAGTGCATTGTCTAGTTTGCATCGTGAACCTTCCAGGTACAACAGCATCGACTTCATCTGAGACCATGACAAATAATATTAAAAATACGAATACTTTTACTTACTTTAATAAATTACTTTTTAGTTTTTAATGTTCCCGAATTGACAAATGTGGATACATGATTATACGCAGTATTTTTAGACTCTCAATGAGAATAATTCTCACCCATGTTTCATTATCCTTTGATAAACACAAAAATTACAACAATCGGATATAAAATAAGCTACTTACATAGTAAAGTTTGTCGGAAATGTCATGATGGGCATTGTCAATTTTCGGAGCTTCTGCAATAGCTTTAGCAAGCGTCTGTACACCCACAGCTCCTTTCTTCTCACGCTCCAAATCTTGTCTTATCAAGTAAAGAAATTTCTGCAATGCCTGTAATAAAATCCAAACAGTAAAAATAAGGAATATACTTACAATAAAATAAAGAGCTACCATTGAAAGTTTATTATTCTAAGTAAAGGTAAAACGTTGTTTATAATACTGCAGTTGGTGCTGTCAGGTTGGTAGACTATTATTAGGAATCATGATAATAATATGTCTATAAAGTTTCTGTAATACAAAGTTTCATGCATCCTTATCCTTGTAATTCAATTTTCTCAGGGTTTAATAAAATTATGTACATTGGAGTGTGGGAGAATAATTTCATTAATGTTTGCCTATACCGTCCAAAATTTACTTAATATACAATAAGGAATAATGGCAAGCAGTTGTACAGTCAAAACCATACATACATTTCATAATCGAGAACCATTGCTAGTAAAACAAAATTGTCTGCATTCAAAGACTTTAAATAGAAAAAAAACAATGTAGAAATCGCCTTAGACATGAAATGACAAGATATTTAAAAAGTGAAAGTGATACTAAAGCAAATTAAACGTGTTTTGCACAGGTGGATAAACTCAACTGGTTTACCCTAAAAGTAGAGAAAACGAAGGTACCGACTTTGGACAGAGGTATGGTCATTATGAACAACAATAATATTGCACCGCAGAAGGTCAAGAATTTAAATCACTTTATGATAAGATCATGACGACATCAAACTTGATGCTACTTTTTGTGTGTATAAAACACGACGACAGAATTTTACAATGAATAATAATAAATATGTCTACGTTCTGAAATTACAATGCAACAGAGAAACAACAACTATATGCGCAATACAATCGTTTACAATGCATCGTTAATCAAAACTGCATGGGAAGTGCACAGACTAGAATTGAGTCAATTTTCCCATGAAATCCAGATTTCTCATTTATGCTTCTTCTGTTCTGTTTCTCACCTCTTTCCGTCTCTCTTTCTTCATCAAATTTGAAGTGTCCTCTGCATAGAAATCGGGGAGAAGTTGCTCTGCTCCAGCATGTCTCCTTATATCCACAATTGAGTGCATGTCTTGATCTACACTACAATTCTTCATCGGTTCTTCCAACGACTCTGTACTTATAACCAATTTTGGCGCAAAATCATTCATATGCTGGAAGTATTTTACTGCCAAGTCTCTCAAAAGCGAGAGTTTCTCTTCCTCCAGAGTACGTAAGCAAGTGCTTGCGTTACGAATTGCTCCTTCCCATTCCAACCTATCCCAATCACATAAATATTTATACGAGAAACGAACAGTTAGCTTTGTAACTAGAATAAAAACATATTAAATATGAAGTATAGGAAGAAACCAAAATCATAAATTGCAACGGGACACTGAAGTTTACGACGTATCATATAGTAATATAAACCTACAACAATTGCACAACTTACAATGCAAGCGGAAAAGATGTTAATAACCTGATCTTTTTAGCCTTAATGCTACTTAAGTATAACGATTTACTGCTATTCGGTGAAATGAGCAATATAATCACACTCATAGAGTCTATAACATTTAGTATCATTCTCTTCTAATTTCAAACCATCAAATATCATTGGAAATTATAATCGACTAACACGATTATTACCAAAACAAAGCAGTAAGTGAAAAATTTAACACTTCGGTAGTCAAGCAATAGGTTACTTCTAAATAAAACTTGTTTCACTTCACAGGAAATCAATTTTAGTTTACTCAGCTTTTGTCAGTCCCAGCAGTTAAACCCCGTTAAGAACGAACTACAAGTTCTGTCAGTGAGTCGGAAACACTTCACCCAAAATTACGGTAGTTTTTTAGACTTTACATTACATATATCCTAAAACAAATAAGAAAAGAAGCCTACAAATGACAAAGTCTCAGGATAAACATCACGCTCACGATTCACGACGATGATATGCATATATTACATTATTATAACCTGTGTTTACGAATAGCTACTTATTCCATAAACTACTATACAAAAAGGCTAAATAGGAAAAGAAAAATTAAAATTAAACATTCGATTACTACTGGAGGGAATTATTTTTTGTCAAACAATTCTTTTGCGGTAAAATTGTTCAAGATAGGTTTAATAATATACAGGAATATGTAAACGCGTGCAACTGTTTGATGCCAGTGATGCATACGCGGCGAGTAAAGAAAAAATGATATTATGTAATGAGTGATGTAAAACAGTCTTTTCGCTACGTGGATGGTTCAGTGAACCTCATCACCAGTTTCACATCATCATTTCACATCTCATTCTTTCCTCTCTCATCATCATCATCATCATCTTACCTGGCTCTCTCTGATCGGACGCAGAAAGTGTAGTATTCAATGTCGGCTCTTCTTACTGCTTCCTCTGCTTTCCGCCTTTTCGCTTCCAACTGTAAAACACAAGTTAAACAAAGTGAATTAGAGTTAAGCTGCTAGTTTATGAGAAAATTCAATTCAACTCAATAGTATTTAGACAAAGAGAGGAGCACGAAGGATAATATACAATTCTTGTAGGTACATCAAAATTAAACATATACTATACGATGAGTAAGAAGTAATATGAAAAGTAAATAATATATGTATAGGTAATATTATTGCTATGAGAAAAATTGAGGGCTACTATATTCCGTATGTTTGTAACGTGTAAAGGCGTTCATTTGGCACAGATTGGGTCATGGCATTTCAACTCCACAAACCGTGTCTAACACTTGTGGTAAAAAGAGTCATTAGCTCTATTATTTTCACAGCAACAGGGCTCTATCTTCATACATATAACCATTACCTATCAACGTTTAGACAATTTTCTGAATTTTCTGTACCCTTTCCCTCTGTATCTCAGTTTCAGTCTAGAGTCAAATAATGTCTCCGGTTTAGAATACAGTAAAGTGCATCCACCATATCCATTTGGCCATCATTTCAGTAAATCCATATTAAGTCCCTTTCCAACCGGAGTTGATTATTTTAAAATATACCAATTGGATCGACTGCGTAGAATTACGAGGAAATGCCAAATAACGCTGCGCTGACGAGACATTAACCTTGTGTATGCGTGTTCAAATACTAAATTTAATGCTACAAAAGTTATATTGATTGCATGCTTTGGTATTCGGTATGCATTATGTGCTACCTCATGCATTAATCGAAAATAATATATTAGCAGTGTTGTATAAATATTTTTTTTTGTAAATAAGCTATTTATAAAATTAGAATGTTCATTTGGTCTTGAGGCCTGCATGAATAATCTAAACATTTTCGTGCACCTGTTTTTGATCATCGGACACGACACTAAAGCAGCATGAATCATCACAAGTATTTTAAAGTAATTATTAACTTTGCTGTAGGCACTTCAATAGGATGATGCACTAAGAACAAAGCTGCTGCTGCTAGTGCTGCTGGCAGATTGAAAACGGTCCGCATGATAAATTGATGCTACAGATATGGATGAAAAAAATATGGAATGGAAATGAGAATGAGCACTGCAACTATACCTATATACTTGTTCTGTGCACATACCCAAATTCACAAATGCATGCATGAATAGCACCATATGCATGCTAGCGGTCTAGCTGTTGTGATGATGTGAGTAAGCATATGTGTATATGTAGTAGTGGGTACTTTTTCAAGCAGTTACCGCTGAGTTTTGGCTTCGTATCATTGTATTAGATCTCCTCCGGAAATGGAAATGAAAAAATCAAACAAAAAAGAATACCTAAAAAATTGAGCTGTGATGACACATCTGACAAAAGCTTATTGCCAGTTTATGATGCATAACGAGTGAACGAATGAAATGTTTAATGTGGAAAAATAAGTGGTGTATATGACTATGTATAATACCGGTTTTACTTACACGCAGCATGTCTATTGTGAATAATATTATATGATTCATTTATAGTCCCGCAAAAGCCAAAAGCCTTTGAAGCTTTCCCTTTTAAAACAAGATCGACGTCAAAAATTTACGATGGTAATCTGTAGAACTATTTTTATCCCGGTCACTTATTTGTTGCCATTATATAGTAGAATTTAAATATTCTCAAATTTTTGCCAAACGGGCTTAAAGACCGGATGGGATTCACAGGATTCAAGTAGCAAACTGAGACGGGAAATTAAAGAGAATTTTATTATATATCAAAATACTAAGACTTTCAACAAAAGGATGTTTACTGTACCTTGATAGGATCTTTTTCCATCGGTGGAACACTGAGAAGTCGGGATCTTGCTCGAACCTCTGCAATGACAGAGTTGTTATTGCTGGTATTCGTGTTGTTAGTACCATTATTGTGGTTCACGTTGGTTTGAGTAGTGCTCCCAACAAGGGCTGCTGTGCTCTCTTGCAATTTCTCGAATTCCTTCGAGCTTGAGAAGCACTGACGTTTGGCCTGCAATCACACCACAAACACAATAATAAACTAACAATACCAACAATGCCGTTTTTGTATGTAGTACATTCTGCCTTGCATTTATTATAATAGCCTAATACCATAACAGTGTATTTAATTACTACTATAGATAAGCAGTCATCACATCATACATACTTAAATATAGGAAGTATAAAGTCGTAGTATCAACCCTCCTCAATTGTCTTGTCACATTGCATAACATTATTAACATATACCTATAAATATAATTATAAAACAGTTATACGATTGCAAACAGTAAGTACAGAAAAAAATTACACAGGAAATAAACTAAATCGTTTGCTTAAGCTTTACAGTACATATTGTATATGCACAAGTCGTTTTATTTACACTGATAAAATAAATTACTTCCTAGAAATCAGAATTACGCTTAATTAGAAGTAAATTGTACATTCCAAATTAAAATATAAAATAATTCGATCTAAAAAAAAATAAAAAATATTTCAAAATTTTATCTTCTAAAGTCGAGAAAATAATGGATTTTCATACTACTGTTTTTCAAGTCATGGCTCAGACTTACCCAGGCGGTTCGGAGTCCAATTTCTCACTTAAAATACTTACTTGAATGTCAATCATTTACATATTTGTAACAACTAAATGTTCAAAGCTCACTTTAATTTGAACTTACATCACTATTTCAACACAATTGTGTACCTAGCTTCTAATAGTAAGTAATGATATACGATGCATACAAGCAATCATCAACAATACCGTATCAAAGCAAAGATGAAAATGGTAATTGAATGGAAAATTGCATTACTCTCTTTAAGTAGTTATGGTTGTATTTGTGTACTTACTTTAGCCTCAGCTGTCCTCCACTCAGCCAAATTTCTAGTTGTCTTCTCAACAAGAACTTCAACAGACTTACGAATTTTGTGCTGAGTCTCTGTCGAATTACGCAATGGACGAGCTACTTCTTCAGATAGAGCGGTTGACCATTGCCTGAAAGAGATAAATGAATTACAAATTTAATTTAAGCCATAGAAATAAATCAAGCACATGACAACCATAGAAATACTAGCTAAGTTTGGCAATGATAAAGTTTGTAACCATCCATATAGATAGCCATAATATAAGTATTCTACAAAATCACAAACTACCTACCCAAGTAAAGAAAGACTACATGGAAAAACCATTATATCCGTACATAAGTAAACAAGTAATGCACATTTTCGCACTTTTAATAACCTACAAAGATTCTCTGCACGTGTATTTGTACACTGAGTAGACTCACACCAGGTATATATTTATTACACTCTTTTCACTCAACTCCCTCGGTGGTATGGTGGTGTTTAGCTGTTATACTACCTATGTAGGTACCTATATTATTATATGAAGTAATGCCTCCTCTAGTTGGCTGGTTATTGCAAACGTAAAACTGTACAAAGTACTTAGGTACATCACAGCGGATTTCCCCCAAGACATAAAATAAGATATAAATAAATAAATGCATAGAAACCTACATTACATGCTTACCTACACACACAAGTAAACTGTAAGGTACCGATATACCTACCTATAGCAGCACTGAAAGATATCAACTTTACTAAGTAATCTAACCATCTATCTACTTGCTCTGCACTCCTCCTGTCTACCATATCTAAGCATATTATAATGGAATCGAATCAAGTACTGTACTCGACTTTGTATTTACTTTTTTTGTACTCTATGCCTTTCGGCTTTGCTAATAATGCTGGCTAATATAGAATATAGATAGTGGTGAATCCCATAGAGCTCATACACAATCACCTGACTGACTGACTGTTAGGACAGAAAATAGAGAGACGCAGTGGAGCACCCAACCCAACAGATGAGCAAATCGTCTCGATGAAGGCTGCAAATCTTCTCCGCAAGGCATTAAGTTACAGGTACTGTACTTTATAAACCATTTGCAACTTACTATCTGTCCATCGTACCTATATGTGTATACTTGTTACTCGTATCATTGCTTTATACTTTACACAACATACAAAAGACTATAATATGAGACTCTCTATAGTCATCCCTTTATCTGTAGTGTGCATATAGGTATATATGTATGCATGTAAGTCTTGCAATTGCAAATTGCACTACACAATACCCCTACACACATACCTACTTTATTATATTCCTCTCTATGATATTTTTTAAGTAGTTTGTAACAGAGTATAAGATGCACAGAAACCATAAAGCCATTTGTCTAACGGTAAACTTGCATTATTCCATCTAATTCCAAGGGCTGCTTTCGTTGCGAGTGAGAGAAAAAAGATTCAGTTCAGCCTCGTTGAATATCATTTCTTCATAAATAAAATGTAATGTAATATAATATAATATAATGTACGCAACTGGAAGAAGAATAGAATTTGGAATTTTGCAAATTATTTAGGGAATTATTTAGAGTTACTTACTGTTGTTGTATTAAAAAATTCAAAGCATTTATTGTTTATTTATTCCATGAATCCACGACTTTCTCGCTATTCCGCGCTCAATGCAGACATGTCATGAATATTTTAAACCAGATGAGAAAGCTGTCCTGGCTTGTCGCAAATTCTTTTATTAAAAAAATTGTACACCTAATTCTTTTTACCGCTACGCTACTGTTTGTTATCGTTTCGTTCTTTTATTTTCTTTCTTTCTCTCTCTCTCTCTCTTTCTTGTACTACTTTTGACAATAAATTGATCAGGATGAGTTGATTACATGTGGAGAACAGAACAATATGACACAGGTGAAGATTATTATTATTTAGCCTTACGTACTATGGCTTTAAAATTAAGCTCACTGATCTGCTTTCTTCTGCATTTCCATCCCATGTACATATATGAAGTGTACAGCAAATTACTGGGAATTAATTGTACGAGAACTGGGCAAAGGCTACATACAGCAATTTTACATTTGATGGGCTGAGTTGCTGAACTACTACAAGCATTCCAATCCAATTTAATTTGTCTGTACTTATCAGCTTACTTGTGACTTGTACTGCACATTTACCCATTCATCACAACATCAATTTAGTTAAACCTCACAGTCAAATCTAGTCAAAGTCTGAAAGTTGGTCTGGGAACTGATTCATCAATTATTTATCATGAATGAAACCTTAGGTATTCATTGCTCTCAATACCTGAGGTGAACAGAGCATATTTGTTCACAGAAGAACAGGAGACTTTTTTCCTGCTATACTTTAAACCCACATTATTTGATTGTTTTTGTAATATAATAAAACTTTAAAGTTTAATTTTACATAAAGAAACTGTGGTAGAACTTAATATTCTAGCACAGTGGGAAGTGAATTACAAAATGACTGTAGTTGAATCCACAGCTTGTACATTGCCAATGCAATCTTCACTTCAATATTAATAAAAAATATCACAAAAGTTTCCTTGAAATTAGCAGTCAAAGGAGCTAACTATATGTATTAAACAAAAAATCAAACTCAAAGCTTTAACACTTAAAAGTGATTGGTCATTTTAAAGTAGCAATAAGAGTTACTGAATTCTTTAAAAATGTAAGAATAAAACTTAAGGTGTCCGTAAAGTTGAAAGAAGATGTGTTAGTTAGGATCCAAGGATCCTCTCGCATACTTCATAATTTTATCTTAAGGCACTGACAAGGATATTTAACATGTATATTCAAAAAAGTTTCAATTACATACATTATTATTGTAGCACTACCTATTCTACATATATGTCATTATCACAAAACTGATTATTAAGTCTATTGCATTATTCTGAGTCTTTGGTGGCGAGTGGCAAAGATTAATTCAAAAATAAAATGATAATTCCTCTAGTATTTTTGGTTGCTGTCTGCTTATATCCACCTTGAGCTCACCCAAATGTTATTATCACCTAACACTTGCCTACATAAAAGTTGAAGGAAGGATTAAGTTAATTCTAAGATATGACTTCAGCTGTGCTCATAATTTT
>JAAXYV010000047.1:0-18065 GCA_036851875.1 Novacerus sp. FZ-2019
AACTGGCTTCCGGCGTAGGGGTGGAGGGAAATTCGACCCATCTCAAAAATTTTCTTTTTCCTCAAAGGGTATTTCCCCCAAAAATCCTCCCCAATTTACGGACGGCCCCTAAACTGCAATGCAACCAAAACAAACTTTGACAAAGGACTTCTGATAACTTCTCAAAGTCATATTAGAAAATTAGCGTCCGCAGATTTGTTCCTTACATTACTTCTCAGGGGTTGGATGTTTTCCGCCATTTAAAAGTTAAGATGAAAATTTGCCATTTTTAAATTTAAATTTTAAATTTTACGACAGCGCTTCAAATAAAACGTTAAAATTTGCCCAATATATCCAAATATGCAGATAATCTGTCAAAATTGAAACTCCTTCTGTTAATTTGAATACAAATTTTTAACCAACATTTTTTAACCCTTTGAATTGTGCCCTTAGTAATGATGGTGACCTCGGGTCGAACAGTGTCATATGTAAAATGTGTACAATTTACATAATATGTAAATCATATCTGTGTAATCATCGGATAGTTTATTCCTCCCAGCCAAGGTGGGTAAACGTGAAGGTGAGCCAACTTCAGCATTAGGGACCAAAGGGAGTACAGGACCAAAAGGGACATTTATTCGTCATGACAACCGAACCAGGATTCCAGCATTACACTGATCTCCCTTATAAAATAGCCACTTTTTGTCGTTGAATTTTAGGAAAATGCTGAAGTTGGTTCACCTTCACGACACAGGAAACCAAGCAACGTTTACCCACCTTGCTCCCAGCGACGTTTGAATCAAAATAAAAATACGCGTAAAATCGAGAGGTGAATACTAGGCTTAATCAGCAAAGTTGCGGGGTCTATTATTTATGGCTCTACTACAATAATGTTTGGGTCATAGGGTGTGAGAAAGGTCCAGAAACTGTCCCACGTTGTCTCAGTCGAACTGATTACGACAAAAGAACTTGTGCATCACAATTAAAAAAAGAAACGACTTCTCAGTCACCTTATTCTACCGATGTTGAATGCAAAAATTTCCAAGTCCCGACAAGCCTTTTGAAGACGATGGAATCATGTGGCAGGACTTCTCCTGCAGCTATAAAATTGCAAAATACAAAGTCGACAGATACAGTTTTACCCCTGAGCATTTCTTACAACAAATACGCTCGTGATAACGTTCTCAACCTTAATTCAAAAAAATTGGCTTCTCCAAAACCAGCCAAAAAGTAACGGAACTGGAAAGCTATATAACCAAACAATTTTTGTACAACTAACTTGAGAATTCAAGCGACCAAAATGCTGTAAGATCGAAGTTACCACAGATGAAATTAAGATAATACAACACTATGAGTCACTGTTAGCGATTATCTTTAAATTAGATACGGACAAAATTTTATTATAGGAAGCTAAGCATTGATTTATTTAACTTTATGATCACTTGTCAACATTAAGTATAATTATTTAACTTTTTATGAATTACAGCGTAACCGTATTGATTTGTGTTATGTACAATTATCGTCATATCATAGTAATTTCTCTTCTCAATTAATATTTTACACAAGTCACAAGTTTTCACCATGGAATTTTCTTACAATAGTTAGTAGTTTTCGCTCAATATATTTTAACTGCAACCTCTGAACATAATATGTTTAAATTTTAACAATTTCTACATTTCATTATACAGTAGTACATTGTATTGTATCATAGATAATTCAATTCTGCAACTTAATAATTGTCTAACAAGTAATAAATGTACCAGTATATAATCAAGTAATCAAACTGGACTGGAGGCACACTTCGTATGACACTACACGGCACTGATTACGTATCATCCTTCAATTATCATTTCATTAGGCAAGTTAAGATTATCAATTATCAACTTAACGCAATCTTGAATATTTTTTTTAACTATTTGTTTAGAAATTTCACTACGTTATAAGCATACGAATTAAATACTCAATAAAAGTACACTCGACTATCTAATATTTTCCTTAGGGTTAGGAAACAATCAATTGCACTTTATTCCAAGCACCTTAACACTTCTTAATAAACATAATATTAGATATACATAACAAATTGACATTGTAAACATTTACTGAGCTTATGAAGCAATAGAACCGTGAACAATCCACAAATATAGAAGTTGTAGTGGTAGTAGACGTACTAGTAATACTTGGCAATAATAAGAATTATAAATTAACACACTATTAAGTATTTCATTTCACTCTTGGGACAAATTGGAAGGATTTGTTTCCCCCTTGTTCAGTTTCATTTAATTTCTTGGACAGGCTGATATGGCTCATTTTATGGCACAAATTGAATTCCTCACCAAAGAAGAAATTCAAAATTATGTATCCTATCAGTTAAATTATTAATTAATTACCTTAATATACTAAAGAAATTAGTGTTTCATAGTAAGTCATTAATAATGAATTAATTGATCTAGCTTTATTTGTTTAATTGAATTCAATCCGATTCACTATTCAAGTACACATTGCAAATGGCAATAACAGCACGAAGTTTCAGATAAATTACAAACAACACAAACAAAACTCATTTGGTACATTAACCGCAAAACATGTATTTAATATATATGTACACTCACATATATATATATATAGAAGCATGCAATCATGCAGAAAAATTCGCCTTATAAATACTTAACAATAAACTTTAAATTACATCTATTATAATTCATTTCTAAATATTTCAATAGATAATCAATACCTTTCGTTCTGTTCTGTTTTGTAATGGTTTGCCGGCGTGTTAGCAATTAACTTCAACGACGAGTGCTTACAATACTTTATTGACATTGGCGAGCGAGTCATAATACATTTATAACAAGTATATTATCGTGTAGGTCGAATATATGAAACCCATGGGTTCTTTTTCTTCTCGGCATTGTTGCATTGCTTGAATTGTGGCGTAACTTGGCTTAAGGCTTTTCAAAAGGCATACTGTATATGTTTGCTAATTTCTTTGCATTTGTGCAACTGTTTTCTTTATACTTAGTATAACAATATCTTGCAAGAAAGGTTGATAAGCAAAGTCCGAATTTTGTTCGGTTATGTTAAGTTGAATAAATTAAACAGTTGGTATGAAAACTTTTTGAACTTAGAATGAGAACATTTTGTACCTTAAAGAACAAGAGAAATAATGGTTTGAATTAATATTTTGAAAAAAAAAATCTAAAGACTTTACACGTCACTTTACACTGCTAGGCAAATGTTGGAAGACAACTTTTCTGTGGGAAGCGAGATTTCAAAATTAAAACGACTCAGTATTTCAACTGGAAACTTTAAATGCCCCATTGTTGTATATATGTGTGACACACTATGTATGTATTGGTCATCCTTGCATTTAATTTTGANTGATTTCAAAATTAAAACGACTCAGTATTTCAACTGGAAACTTTAAATGCCCCATTGTTGTATATATGTGTGACACACTATGTATGTATTGGTCATCCTTGCATTTAATTTTGAAAAGCATAATTCTGATTCTGCGAATACTTATTTGACTACTCTGAATAATTTTGGTCAGCTTACACAATAATGTCATAGATACTGTTTCAGAAACTTACAATAAAATGAGAACGACACGTTTTCAGTTGGAGCTCTCATGTTGGTGGAAAGTTTTTCTTGAGCTCGTCACTCGACTTGAAGAGCTTGACGTTTGCTGCTGTTGAAAAATTCTCTTTAAAGACACACTTCCATCAACCCCTCTGCTCTCAAAAACTTGTTCTGATTGAATTGGACCAGTATCATAGTGGCTAAACTCTTGCTGGAAGCTAGACGAAGCATCCTCAACCTTTCCAAAACTCTTGCCAACAAAGCTAGTGGGTAGAACTTGCATTCCACCTTTAGGAGGAATAAATCCTTGTTGTGTTTGAGTTTGTGGTGCTTTAACCGGATGCGTCTGCGCTTCGGCATAAAATTCTGAGGGTTTCATAAAAGACTTTTTGGGTGTAGGAGTTGGCGCCGGCGTAGAACCAGCAGAGGATGCAGAGTAATATTGGTCTGGATGTCTCGGTCGAGCGTACAAATCCTCTTGAACATGCTGTTGCTGCTGATGAGCAAAGCTATTATTAGTTGAGTTTCCTGGTGCTTTAAAAGTTGACTGCGGCTGCTGATGAAAGCTTCTAACTGGAGGTGGAGGCGTTGGTTGCTGATGATACTGACTGGGATTTTGATAACCCACCGAGTCATTCGATATTGTGCTGTACGAAGGGGACGAGTTGTTGAACTTACGATCGCGCTCATGATCCCGATCTCGGTCAAGTGTCGCTGAACCAGGCTTAGGTGAAATGGAGGGTTTTACCGGGGTTGATGTGGATGGATAACTGTGGTAGGGTTGATGCACTTGGGATGATTGATATTGCTGTTGCTGATAATGGCTTTGCTGTTGATTCTGTTGTTGCTGGCGCATAATGTTGAAAGAATTAGTTGCGCTATGAATTCGTTCTGCTGAAGACTCCAACAAGGAATCGAGCCTACATTTTTTAATTGATTAACATATTATATAAATTGAAGGAATCATTGCAGCACCACAGAAAGTGAATACATATAGTGAAAGATATGGCTTATGGCAACATATATACCATAATATTTAAAATATTATGATTACAATTTATTTTACCTGGAGGTCTCATGAGTGTCAATGTCAACATCGGACTCATCTGTAAAGCCTGCTGTACCTCCAGTTCTCTCCTGGTACTTTGCCTTTCTAATGGCAGCCAGTTTTGAACGTGCTTCTTCCAGCTGTCTCTCGATTTTAAGCACTTCGGATCGAGCATTAATTTCTTGTGCGATTCCTCCAACCATTCTTCGATTGAGTACAAGTTGTCGTTCTTCCTCTTGAGCCAAAGCTTGCTGAGCGGCTCGAACAAGATTGTCTGTTGCTCTTTTAACAGCGTTGCCCGCAGCCTAAACAATTTAACACAGTAATATTTATATTCACTTCAGCAAACCAATTGTTGTGTACATTATTAATATTACTAGAAATTAATTTACCTGTAGTCGACGAGTTGCATCACTATCAGGTGACGCCTTGACTTTGCAAGCAACCAAAAGTTGAGCAGTGGAAGAGGCTACTTGTTTCGCAGCTGATATGAGTTTTTCCTCAGTCGCATGACCCTGAACAAGGGAATTGGACGCTTCGACCAAACTATGTGTGGCGGCAGCCACCATCTGAGCAGCAGACACCAGTCCTTCAGACCATTGACCATCGTCGGAGTCGCTGGTAGCTTTTCGACTAACTCGGCCACTGTCGACTAATTCTCTTTGCGCTGCCGACGCAGCTTTCACCAATGCCGATGTTGCTGCAGCAATTGATTTGGCAGCTTCGATAATCATCTCATCAAAGTTTAGAGTTTCATCAGCTTCCTGAAATAAATACACAAGTTGTACTTGAAGAACTAAGACTTACTTATGAGTTAAAAACCTCATACAATAATTTACAATTTTCAGTGATTTAGGTTGTCAACCTGAAAAATTAAATGAACTGTAGAATTAACCCTTAAAACCATCCAAAATAATCTCCAACCATTGTACTTGTACTACATATCAAGAATGGTGTATTTCACAGATTCCCAGGGTCTTACATCAGCAACGAACGGAAGTATTCCTACACTCCGCCGTACTAATATGTTTGAATTCTGGTTGAAATCGCATTAAAACAACCAAGAATATCAAACATATCTCACGGCAGAGTGCAATCCTCAATCCAGTCTTCTATCCAGATCAGATATAACCTGCAAAACACCTTAAATATACACAGTAATCCTAACGGTATGCAATTTTTACTCACCCTAATAGATCGTCTTGGCCTCAACTTCTCCAGTTTCTTCGCAGCCGCATCAATAGAATTGGCAGCTCCCAAAAGCTCATTTTCAGCAATTACTGTAGGATCATCAGGATCTTCATATTCACTTCCTGTAGCGAATTTCAAAAAAATAAAGAATTCAACCAACCACAGATAAATACTAAATATAAAAGCCATGAATCCTTGACCCACAGTTCAGTGCAAAGTGCAACACCACATTCGACAAGAGATTTTTAACTATAGACAACAAAGATAGATATTACACACAAACCACCGGTTAATAACAAGACAACGACAGTAACAATAAAGATACATGATGAAACAATTGAAAAACGATTGAATAGTAGCAACGGTAAGGAAATCGCGCCTAATCCCACCAATGTCAACTTTATACCTTTTTATTCTTTTTGGCGATATGTATTAATGAGATTAAATAATCAAGTTGGCGACGGGTAATGTATTTGTTTAGTCATAAAAACGGTACCCATATTTGACAGTTAACATGGACAGACATTTCTGTAAAAAAAAATGTAAAGCCGGCATGCATCACTTGCTAATAAATGTACTAGGATAAATCAAGCAGTTAACTAAAACTACAATACAGTATACTACATATTAGTTTACTAATAATCTTAATGCTACACAGTCACAGTCGACCTTAATTACAACTAACTCATTATATTGTGCACTAAAATTAAATTGGCCGCAAATGTCAACCACTTTATATCATGCAGAGTTGAGAGAGCAAGGTAAATAAGTTAAATGGTTTATGTATTTCAAGTGCAACAAAATAGTTAAGGGATGAAAAGGCAAGGAAAATGATTATAATTAGCACTCAAGTGATAGCGTCTAGAGGAGAGTACAAGTACGGTTTATAGTTATTATGATTAAGATTAACTCTGTTAACGAACCTTCGTGGGTCGTGTGCTTGTGCGATCGGATTGCGTGACCAAGCAATGGGTTTGCAGCTAGCTGGTTGTGAACAACTTTAATATTTTCCAGCAACAAGAACAACAAACAAACAAACAATAACAGGATTCGTTACTTCAGTTTACAGACAAACCAATCAAAAAGTAAAACTGACATAATACATACGTCAATTCATTATTAATAGGACTGAGTATTAGCATGGCCGAAGCTACACGGTCATGGATAGGCTGCAACGTATAACATTTAGCACGATTTACCCTGACTAAAGGTAGATAGTATAACACAAGTGCATGAGGGTGAGGAAAATCAAACACAACTTAAACTGAGGTAAATAACGTAGGATAAAATGTAATAGAATTTGATCTATAGTGTGATGTAATGATATGTGAATTGTGAATACGAGTAGGTATGTAATATTTAATTCAAGTTATTCAATCGCTTGCTATATACAAATAAATAGGTTTTGTTACTGTGCGAAACCAAATTAAATTCTACGGTTAAAGATTATAGGGTTAAAACACGATGTATATAAAAAAATGTGAGACTGTATGTATAAAATAATGTACCTAATACTTATACATAATGCATGAGGAGATGAGATCCACCAATACAACTATCACAACAAAAATTATCACTTAATTTGCAGGTATGTACAGTTATAAACAACGACTGCCACACCCCCGCACCTGAGAAAAGTAGGTTGGGTCTGTCTGTATTTATTAAAATTCTACGTATTAGCATGTTAAATTTTATCGAGTGAGTCTACAGTGATTCCCTACCATTTTCACTGTTCTATTTTATAGTGTAAGAAACCCCAGAACACTAAACTTTCAGTTTATTCTAATAAATTAGATAATAATACATAAAATCATAAAATCAAAATGAAATTTATTAACTTCGAACCTAAACCCTCATAAATTTCTAGACAACATATTGCCAAAAAATCTTTAATTTATTCCGTCCTACTTAGCAGCTTGCCACTTGCTTACGTGATGTTAGGCTCTTGTCTCAAGAACTGAGTGTATAAATGCTAGACAAGATGAACGTCAAAAGCATCCTATAAATCTTTAAAGACCAATATTGAAATCACCTACTTTGCCATTACAGGAGATAACGAATATTCCATTTACGCTTACAAGTGCATCTGCCAACAAGCTATTAAACACAATATTATACCTTTCATAAGCTGACCGACAGCAACTAACTCCGTAACGGCTTGAGCAATTTCCCTGGAGCTCTGAGTAAGTTGGCTTTTAACGTCAGCTCCAGGATGCAATACTGCATGCAAAACGAATTGGAGGAGCTCCCTGTAGTTGATAGCAACTTGCCTGGCAGCAATTAAAAGTCTCTCCCGCATTTCTCCTTCCACGGCATAAGCCGCAGATTTACACGCTGTGAGCAAGTCTGAGATAGCTTTACGACCCATATTAGCGGCAACGATAACATCATCTTGTCGGCAACTTGAACCAGCTGCCACAGCTTTTGCTGTAGCCATTGTTACTGGTTTCGTGGCTCGAACTAATTCTTCCGGAGTAATCACACGACCACGCGGTATTTCGGGAGAGTCAAATGCCTACGACACCATAAAATATAGCCACAAGTATAGATTTATATCTACAATAAGGCTGGTAATTTTATCTTAAATATAAAATAACACTTGGCACATCATTTCTGCCAGACTACTTGAATACTAATAGAGTTATAAACATTAAATATTTAAGCAATAGCTATTCTAATATGTCTGAATTAAAATTCTAACCCGAATCTCCTGAGCAATAGCTTCGATTGTGGCTTCCAGCGCATGAGTTCCCCTTGTGTGTTCATCTTCTACAGTTTTTACGGTCTTCAGTAATGACGTCACATTGGTAACCATTATCTAAAACGAAAAGATCGTTTTTGCCCATTAACTTTAGCAATGTATGTTCATTTTTAATAGCATTCGAGTTTCAGTAAGCTTCTAAATTAAAAACATTTACTACTCATTCTACTACCATTTTTCAGGTTCCGAGTCCTAGTACCAAAATCCTTGAAAATCCAAGGAATCAATCAAAAAAAAAACATTCAATTCCTATATGAATACTAAATACAATTCATTTCTGCTCATAACTAATAGGTACATAAATCACACTCCTCTGTCACTATAATTAAGATAAGCGGTGATTGTTAGCGGGGTGGGTGTAATGGTTAGTTTATTAATCGATTGTTAGCAAGAACACATCAATTAGTTAAGTTGAAAGTAAAAAAGACAAACATTGCATCTTGCATCGCACGAACCCATTGGATTACAGAATGACGTGCCAAAAGTGTCACGGACTCTCCACAACGTCAATGTCAACTCAACACCAACAGACACATACGAACGAACGACAACTTGTAATGCATTGCATTAACAATACAGTAACAATATTCTATATGCATTATTAACAAACAAGTAGGTACTGTCGTATTAGCTAAATTATTAATTTATTACGTATGATACGGTAAGTTACGTTACGTTACTTTATACACCAACGAACAAAACCGCGTTTACTATCATTTCATCACTTCTTCCAAAAAACAAAAACAAAATCGACCAAAATGAAGATATGAAGGTTTGTCTTACCTTCACCTCCTGGGATCTTCAATCAAATCGATGTTTGAAAAGGTAAAGTGTACAAATAAAATCTACTTCAAGTATATATCACATAAGCTTAACTATAACCTATAGCAGAGTAGATTAAAGCTGTAATTTATTCATGACTTTATTACTTCGTTATATAATATAATCAATTCTGCATCTCACTCTTTCACCAGAAATACCGAAACAGACCTTTCAACAAATTTAACCAAAGCATGACATAAGAGTCTATGCTTACTTATTCAGACGAAATCAAGACTGAAAGACATGATGTTCATTAATATTATTTGATAATTTGAGTCAACAAAAACATTTAAAACAATTAATACATTTGTTCAATACGTATAATAATGAATGGGACGTACGCCTACATTATTTTATTTTATTCACAAAAACAGAATAAACTGATCTGACCCTTTTACTTCCGACACATGCTCTAATTCTTTCAAGAATGGTACTCTACACTAAAAAAAATAGTCAGTAATTAATACAGCATTCTATTATTAACACATACATGGAAAATAAAATCTCAGTGAAAAGGTCAGTTCAGGCTTATTCATTGGTTATAGCAGCGCAAAATTGGTGCTAACAACGTATTGGATTTAGATAGAAATTAAGATTGACTCTTGGTTTGGTATTGTAAATCGAAATTGTAATAAATTGATAGGAAGAGAGACAGAGACTGTATAATATTATTGTGTTAATTCGTCGTATGCGATTTGATTATACACACTAATTCAGTTGACACTAGTGGCAGAGTCCGTGGCATCGATAGCGCATAGTTGAAGGATAAGGTCGTCTTCGTCCTGATCAGAGGTGACCCAATCCTCATCCTCCGTTCCATCAATGTACAAGGAGGTTCGAATCACCTCCTCGAACTCTGACCGCCCAGAAGCAGGTCGACATTCTGAGTCCTCCTTCTCCTTCATTATTATCACCACGACCATATCAGTAATACACATCTCGCTCGAGACACGGTCAGGGATCTTATATATTTAAGCTTATACTTATAGTAATATTTAAATATCTATTTCGTTTGTCAGAATAGTGCTAGTACCAGGGTTCAGTCTACCACGTCACAGTAGGAATTACTGGAATTTATTGTGACGTGAGAAATACTACGCAGTTTTAGAGTATCTCACAAACTCCATCGAGTATTTCACATCATAGTGAGCGTTACTGGGAAAAACTGGGATTTACTGTGTAATAGTGTTGCATCCATTCCTGAATCATTAGTCAGGTTCCTGGAACTGACTAATGATTTTCAATGCTTTTAATGAACGCTTTTGGAATTGAAAAATGACATTTAAAAGTAAACTGAAAATTCAGTTCCTTAACAGTTCAAGTTCCATATTAATTTCCTAATGTAATGCAATCATATTCATCTGTCAATATATTAAGAAACATTGCATTCGCTTTATATTCAATCAACAGCACGTCTCAGCCTAATTCATCATACATGACGTACTTTACAGCAGGGTTGATTATAGAATGCTTGCAATTAAAGTCATGTGTTGCAAAAAACAGAATAATTAAGGAATTATTCTTCCTGCAGTTGTATACAAACAAATGGAACTGTATTACTTAATTACATTTAATTTCCCCTAGGAACTGGAGCTCACAGGAACTATTTTGGACTAGAATGTAATTGGGACTAACTGAAATGTACCGAAATGTAACCGAAATGGAATAAGATATATCTTGCAATATTAAAAATAGAGAACTGGAACTAACTGATTTGAAAACATGGAACACATACCACACTACTGTGTAATATCAAAAGTTCTCAATACATACACAACGTCTAATCATTGTACTGCAGATTTCATCCCATAAATCCGAGGTTATTTCATAGCGTTCTATTAGCCTGGGTAGATGTAACAAGCTGCTGCTGCTATACTCAATTACTACTTCGGTCTTTTTGTAGGCAGTTTCTCTCATTCTACCTTCGGGAGAGGGTATGTCGGGAATTCTCGCAGCTTACACGTCAGACATGTTACCATTCACGGCACTATGATTCATACAGAGTATGTATGGTTCGTAGTGCCTTGAGTTGCAACGAGGAAGGTTTATTTCCACTCTCATTTTCAGGGCTAAATACAGTCACAGACGAAAATTACATACCTTGCTCAATTATGTTGTTTATATTTTAATCACGTACGAAACTACGCTGGATGACTGAAACAGCCGACAAAGAGACCCGTGTAGTAATTGAGTATAGCTTGCAACTCGTTATACTCCACCCACGCTAATAGAGCAAGCCGGAGTAATGGAATGGAAACTGCAGTATTAAACTGTGTCTAATAATTTTATTGCTTCATGTTGGTATGTCGTGTCGATTCATGGAAATATAAAATTGCTTTCTATTTTTAGCCTGACTCTTTCAACAATAAAGACACTAACATTAACAGCATTATACGGCGTCTAAGCTTTGCATTGACAGTGACGGAGTATTACATTTAAAGCGTTTGCGTAGTTTGTTATTTTAGTACTGTTCTGGTAACTTACCAGTTTCTTAGATTCCAGTTCCTCCCAGTAACGGTTTTTCCAATCTGAACCCTGGTTAGTAGCCTATTGGAGATTTAACATTAGTATATTCAGAATCCAGCTAAGCTTAAATAAAGGTTTGTTTGTAAACCAATATTATTATCTATCATTACACCATTGAATTAATGGTTTAGGAATACATTATTTGTACAGTTAATAATGTATAAATGGAATTAGTGAAATATAGGTGCGTAGGTTTAACACCTCGTTTAAACGATATTTCTAAACTTTGTATACTGTTACTAGTATAATGCAAGGTGGAATATATACATAGGTAATATTTAAGAATTTCTTTCAGCCAACCTTTCCACTATCAATAACGTAAAAAAATTAAATTAAATCAAATACATATGAGGGAACACGTGGAACACAAAAACTTGGGCTGCAAAATCTAAAAAAAACTTATCTATTGACAAAAATACAGTAGTAAATTTAGACCTACTTTCCTTTCCAAACTGACCTTAACCTTAACTAATTCTTACATAAAAACTAAACTTTAACTTAAAAAGAGCTTAACTCATTTTATAATAGTACTCGATAAAAAATAGGTGGAAAGATTGATTAAAAAAATCAAAGTACAATAGAAAATAAAGCTGTCTATACACTAATGTGATATTTAGCTAAATTATTAGAACTGGAAGCTGAAGAAACAAATTAAAAACATAAGTAATTAAAATTCATAGTAATTCAGAGTAAATAGAAGCAAAAAGCAATCTCATCTTGATTACAAAAAGGACGAAGTTGCAATGGGTAGTACGTTTATTTCTGGTTAGATAATCAACTCAAAACTGCTCAGAAAACATAAATGCCAACTGACTTGGACACTTGAACGGGTGAATTATTACTGAAGTTTAATCATATTATTAGGGGAATATTAATCCGGACAAGAGTATTACAGGTCTGCAATTACCTTTGCAGATTCCTTGAGGGTCAGCATAGACGGGTCATTGGGTCCTTTGCCTGCCGCGGATTTAGTTGCATGGATCAAGTCATACAGTGCTCCCGCTACATCCCTTACTGCGTTAATCAGCATCACCTGTGATTCCGGATTGTTGGAACCGAGGCTGGCCGCTCCAAACTTTACAGCTTCGGCCAGTTGCACTATGGTTGCCACCGCATTCTGGGCTGCAACTGCCAACTGCTCCTGGGTTGATGCTGCCCCTTTATTAAAAGAGAAATTAACGATTTTTATTATCTCAACTTTAACAGCATAATCCGTCAAAAGAGTTACCAAATAAGTAACATTTCACATATAAAATTCATTTGTTCAACAACAATTGTCACTTCATTTTGATGATCACAAATTGATTGATAGTTCTTCAAAACGAAATGACGGGTTTTACATCTGAAATGTTTCTCACTGAAAAAAAAAGATCATAACATCATTGTATTATCTCATATTCAATCTAACCTGCAACTAATGTTTTCGTATCTTCCACCAGGGCCTTTGCCGTCTTTAAAATATTTTCGCGATGATCCGCAAATGTCTCTTCCCCTTCCGCATGAAGAGTGCCAGCGGTAGCAAACATAATTGTTGTATCCAAATCACCGATGATTCCTGATACAGTTGAAGCGGCATTTATACATGCCTGAGTTCCTCTGTTTCCTGCCTGCAACGCCGCCAAAATATCGGACACTTTTTCTGAAACCACACGATTTGCATCGGACAAGTCCCTCTGAGCAAAAGTGTCTCCAGGCGAATACTGCACTGATCCTCCACACCTTACTAGATCTATAGAAGCTCTTCCCAGTTCCTGGACCCCACAGCGTATGCGAACTCCAATGTCCTGAGAAATTGTAGTGGCCACAGCCCCTCGAGCATCGTTTGCTAACTGTGTGTAATGATGGGAAATGTCGGAAGACAACTGAGGTAACAGGGTCGGATCCGTGGTAGATTTAGCCACCATTTCTTGTGACAAACGTGCAATCTCTTTGGCAGAGTTGACCATTCTCGACTGATAATCAACGTAGCTTTCAGACGTTGCTGGAGCGGTGAAATTTTGCTGGTCCAGTTTAACCATAGAAGCGGCTATGGACTCACTTATTGAGGCAACCAGGCCGCCTGCTCCGGAGGATATTCTTTCCAGTGACGATTTCAAATCATCCAGACCTTCTTGAAAACACTAGAATTTTTTAATTAGAGGTGTTATATAAAATAAAGCACTTAGGTATCGCTATGTGAAGACGTGGTTGCAAGTGGCGTGCCCACAATAGATAACAATTTTACTAACAAATGAAATTGTTTCAATATTATTTATTTATTATTTATTGAAAGTTGATTTTGATTTAATTTCAAGTCTGATAATACATGTATATAGACTTTCATAACCAACCTGAGAGCTAAGATCCAACTCAGGATGTAATGTCGTTGCCTTAGGATTTCCGCCAGATTCTTTGGCGGCACACATAAATTGAACACAACTCTCCACGACTGTTCTCGTCCTCTCCAAAATATTGACTTGCTCTTTGGTCTCGATGATATTTGAAGAGGCTCCAATTATATTCGCAACCAAAGAATCAATAATAGAAACCATAGAGGTGACTTGATGGCCCAGATTTTCTGCTTCAGCTCTTCCTGAATGCCTCAACGGCTCGACATGTTCTTCAGCCATTCTCAGAGCATTTTCTGCATTTTGAACAAACCCTTGCAAAGTGTTGTCTTTGCGTTGTGGCAGACTTTGTTGCACGGCAGAGAGAGATGCTTGGTTCAAATCACGAAGAGATTCGTTCAGTTTCTGAACAGCGTTTTCACATTCATTTTGGCCTGGGGCTTTCTCTCTGTAAATTCCAACATTAAAAATTTTAGCATCCGATCCCAAAGACTAGCTACTATAATGAACACTTCCCTTCTGATTTCAAGTTACCTGAGAGCCGTGGCTATTATTTTGATGGAATCAGATATTTTTTTACTTTGTTCAGCCAAGTTTTGCCATGTGGGTGGGTTGTTGGGGTTGATAGCAAGGGATTTCGCTGCTTGGAGCATATTGCAAGAACTCACAATAATATCCATGCCTGAATCAACAATGGGTTTTTGTGTGTTTCTACCCTTGACACTTATTTTAGCAGGAACAGAAGCGAATTCTGGTTGAGAAGCGTACTGCACGAGCGAGTTGACTGATCTGACTAGAGAATCAGTCGCCCTTTTACACGTTTCTTTCTTCTCAGAAGACAGGTCCGAATCTAAAGCTGCAACAATTGCACAATTAGTAAGAACGCTACAATAGCAATATGGGATTAGGGCTAAAAAAATGTCAAACCCACCTTTGATTTCCTTCACCAGGCAACCAGTTGCATTAGCTACTTCCTTGGCCATTTGAACAAACTGTCTTTTTGTTGTTGGATCATTTGTTCTCTCAGAAGCCACGCGACAATCCGTACACACTGCAGAAGTATGTTTAGCAATTGTTGTAGCCGCACTTAGGACTTGCTGTTGTGAAACCTTTGAACTTGACAACACTTGACACGCTGACTTGATACTCTGTGTAGACTGATTAATCGAATGCATATCAACAAGGCCTGGTCTTCCAGCCACCGATGTAGGTTCTGCCGCTGCAAGCAAATATGCGGCTTGTGCCGAACTTTCAACAAGACCACAAATGGCATCCGCTGCTGAGTGTACTGATCCACCAAACTGATCCAAACGCCCTTCTTTGGCATAACTGGCTATACCAGTCATGCTATCACCTGATAAAACAACAAGGAAACCAATCCCATCATCAATATTATACTCAAACTATCTCAAAAAACAATTTTAAAGTCAAATGAACACTGTAGTCAAATTTTCCTAATTAATAAAACGAATAAAAAGACTTCTTAACTTTTGGTGTTAAACTAATATTCTAATTCTAACAATATTAAATAATTAAATAATTTGTTTAACGACATCACGATGTTTCCTTACGTAACCAGAACTGACACAGTATTAGTACGTTCAATATGCTAAAAAACGTTATGCTAAAGACTTTATGATCTCACTAGATGCTATGACAAACTCGGTCTATATACTATATACTTCCACAGAAATCGCTAGAAGTTCACACAACATACAATACTAAACTGAGTTGTTTCACAGCATGCATACAGCAAGCAAATATTATAGTGTGAGTAGAATCTCACCTAGTAGCTTAGACTTCTCCAAAACGATTTGCTGACAATCAAAATACGATGAATTGTTAATTGGTTCATTAGGATTGTCTAACAACGGGGCGAGCGCTTGGATTCTCCTCACTGCATTGTCGCATTCTTTTTGACCGGGAGCAGCTGACGAACACGCGTCAATAAGTTGATTTAGACTGTCACTAACAGCCCTATTTATTTAATAATAAAATTTTTAAATTAAAAGTAATTTGATTAAACAAACTCACAAGCTTAATGAACTATAAATTACCTTGCAGCTGCGGTAAGTTGATTTCTCCTACCCGGCGCATCTGGGTTGGCCGACGCAGCTTTGGCATGTTCCAAAAGATTTGAAGTAGAAATTGAAACATTTTTCAGTGTAATAATAATTTCTTCCCGAACTTCAATATCTTCATGCAACGAGGCCAACTGAGATCCAGTGTTTATCAATTGCGTAGTTTTATTACCAAAACGCTTAGATTCACTGCCCAATTTCGCTGGATTAGGAGTTGAGTTAACTACATCTGAAGCACATTCAGCAACTTCAGATGCCAAATGCTGAAGCTCTCCTTGAATTTGTCTGTGCATTTTAATATTATGCTTTAAGCTAAGGTTACCACATATACAAGTAAATAAACATCGCAATCAGTCTTGAAACACATACCCATAGTTCCTGGATCCAGGTATTCCCTTCAGACCAGCACCTCCATCATCAAGAACTTTGCTGGCATTTTTTATAGTCAAAATAGCATCTTCCACCTCCCTCTGTCCCGGAATAGATCCAGACACTTTCTCCAGAGCATTATGTACTCCTTTCGCTAAAGGTTTCAATTGTAACTCTTTTTCTTCTAAACTTTCATGTGCTACAAGTAGCCCTCCACTTTCTCTTAACAACGTCCAACTTCTCTCCAAAACCTCTTCAGTAGCGATGAGAACTCGAGGATCGTCGGTTGTTGAAGCCACAGCTCTAGCCGCTGTAACTAAATCTGTTAAACCAGACGACATTCCTTGTGCGGATGAAGTGGATGACGGTACATCCGAGGCTGAAACTGAATTTACCAGTTGATTTGTACAAGTTCCAACTCTTCGGACGCTAGATGTTAATCTACAGATTTATAATTTAATTGTTTATTTTTTTATAATAAAATTATGCAAATGAGAAGATAATGTTCCCACTTTCATGATAACACAACTCGACGTAAAACTAATTATTTCAATTCACACCTTTGAATCGAATTTTGAACCGTATCACCAGGTAAAGGTCTCAGCTCATTTTTAACTGCCGCTTTTCGACAGACAATGATCTCTTCTTTTACTTCCCGAATCTTATCTGCAGCAGCTTCCATTTGTTTTCTTGGCTGACTGGTTCCATAACCTTCAAGTCCAGAATCAGCTTTAATTCTATCCAAAGCAGTCCGAAGCTCAACCAACTCCACGGCCAATTTTTGAGAACATTGAGATAAATGGCGAGCGGAAGATGATTCGTCAATAAAGTTCGAAGCATTTTTAGTAGTGGACACAAGTGAATTGGATGGTTTAAGGAACTTGTCAGTTGCTTCAATAAGATTGTTTTGTGCTGTCTCATCTCCGCTTTGAAGAGAGGATTTAACAGCACTGACCACCTGGGGAATAGTGTCAGCAACGGCTCTGTAAATAAATAATTATTTGTAAGACAAAACATTTTATCTTGAGTGTACATTTCGACAGTTCATACTAGAAAATTGTTAATAATATCATGTAGAAAGTCGAATACTGTAATATATTAGAACCATAAATAGGAGTTTTAATAACTGAAAACTGAAAGGTTTTCTGAAACGCTAAATATTTTAATTTAGTATATTTGCATTTGTATTTCACTTTATTCTATTGACACGTCAAACACGAAGCTGATCGGATACATCATGCTCTAATCACCTCTTTTAACTCATGTAAAAAATGTATCTTTCAGTTTAGAAGTACCGTTTCGAACTCAAAAATTTCTTTTTACGAACGGTGGGTATTCGAGAATGCATTGTCAATTGTAGATTAGATTTAGCCCATGGTTTAACT
>JAAXYV010000048.1:0-18060 GCA_036851875.1 Novacerus sp. FZ-2019
ATAATGGACTTGGGTTGACTTGCGTTTGACTTTAAGCGACTTCAATTTTATACATAATAGGATAGTATTTAGTAATAGTTACATTAATAAAGTACACTTACGCACAATTGTTTACTATCTACTGACGATCTACCGTCTCTTGGAGTAAAACCGTGATAGTGGTCAACAAGCCTGATTTCTACGTATTCTAAGGTAAAAATCATTATATTTCACCTCAAACCTATACAAATTCTCCTATCCCACTCCATACGACGTCGACCAAGTTAAAATAAATCGTCAGTAGTTACAACAGTACCACGACTACTATCTACCTATATACCTACATGTACTATATTCTGTTTCTTTTACTGAACTGTACTCTACTAAGTGCAGTGCAGGGCAGTTTAGATACCAATACTGTATATAATACAAGTGTACACTAAAAGTACAAGATCAAGTGTGTACACAACACTAAAACAACTAACGAAGCATTAGTATACATAATAGTCATGCCCTGCAACTTGCAAGTTTATATAGTACGTAAGTATTACGAGAGAGACAAGATAGACAAGGCAATGGAAGGTAAGGCAAGGAATAAAGGCAAGTCAAGACAACCCAAGTTTTAGCATGAATGAATGATTACAACATTGATGTAATTTACCACCACCACCATTACCACCTGCTAGTCCTAACTACAATTTGATAGGGGTAGGTTATTATTAATTATTTAGTTATTGGCTTTGAACCAATAAGTACATAGTAAACAAACATGTGCGTGCAAGAAACAACATGTATTTTCATTCCTCTTCCCATTTCTATACTCAATTCTCTTGTCATCACGGCTCTCTTTTTATTCGTTTTCTTCTTCGTCAGCCGTGGCGGCAGCGGCTGTGATGGTACTTGCTTATAAATGCAATGTTACTTTAGAATGTTGTGTTGTTTTACTTTACTTATTAGCACATACATACACACATACCTATACCTACATACATACATGTGTTACCGGACTTATTCTGTAATGTATTGTATTGTAGAGTATAGATAGACTCGGACGGACGGTGTGGATTTCAATTCTTACCTACAATCAATCATATCATATCATTATTTGTTGCTGTCTACACAGAAAGCACTCATACTCTGGTAAAGAATAATCTCTATATAGACTGCAATACAGTATTACTGCTCGATTTTTCTAAGAGTTTCCATTTTATATGCATTTGGAAGTTACCAAATTGAAACTCTTACAAAAATCGGGTAGTGTATTCTACTAATTGTGTTTATTAACCCAATATCAGTAAAGTAAATAAAAGTTTAAATCCTTGTAATTTTATTACTTACAATTTTGAATTGACTATGAGCTTCTACTTAACCTAATTCTTATTCATCACTGACTCTTGCTTGAGTAAAGTGTTTGGTTTGATTTGATTTTGTTTTATTTTTGTATCAGTGGAATGGAGGATGACAGTTTTGTTTTTTCGAGCACAGAGAGTATGTGTAGGAATGAGTTGAACGATTTTTTGATAAGCTGACTTGATATTATGATATTATAATGCCAGTGCTAGTTAGTGACTGCAACATAAAATGCAATTTTGAGTAGTAATACTAGTGGTAGTAGTACTAGTATAGTACACCCCACCTGGGTATTGCTACGATGATGACCTAATCGTAAGTTTATTCATCTGTATTCCGTATAGTAGCTAGCTACATAGGTAGTTATATTTTATGTAGTTTTTAGTTTATCGTAGTTTAATATGCATAGAAGAGTATGAGTTCGAGTACAAGTTAGGTTACTACGAGTCACTTTACTTTACGCTACGTTAAATAATTATTTAGACTTTACTCTACGCTACGTTACGTTACGTTATATTATTATAGCTAGAGGTGTTATTCCTATACGAGTATAGCTTAGACTAGACTTAGACATTACATACATACATAAGTATACATACATAGGAGTATAATAATATTATAACAGAACGTAGCATATATCATAACACGGTACTCTGTATGCACATCATCATAGGGTATATAACAGAAGGTAAAGTCAACAGCGTCTTGATTCCATCTTTCTGTAACGTAGTATTTCATGTGAATGTATGTCTGCTAGATTTACATTTCCATTTTCCATGTACATTTGCATTTGCATGCATGCATCTCTCCTTCTCTCATTTGTTTTCTTCTTCAATCTGCTTGATCTGCTTCTTGATTTCCAGAGCCAGCTTGTAGCCTAGTTCGGGTCTACGATCTCTTCCTTGAACCATTGCTTTCACCTGCAATATACATCACATCACATCACATCACACCACAACATCACAGAGACAGAGATCATACAGAGAGATACATATACTTATACCTATACACATAACACACATACGTGGAAGCATGAGCATTACCTACATTTAACAACCCTCACTCACACAGCATTACATTATATTATAGGATTATTTAGACATACTAATGGTATAAAGTAGGAAGGAACTAGGAACCATCCAACAGAGAGAAAGAAAGACGTCGTACTTTTCACACAGAATACATCAACATCAACACACACATGGTATCGTAGTGCAGTCATCCCGCGAACCAAACCGAACAACCGAACTATGTATGTATGTATAGCATGAGGTGCAGCCAACTCCAACTCAAACTGAAACCATACCAACTGCCAGAGAAAATTCATTCACCCCATGTTGATTTTACTGTACTTTATACATTACTCCCTCGTCCTTGGTCTCCAGTTCCGAGAACCAACCAATTTTCTCTCAACACTTTTTCGGCTTATTCTTCGCACAAAGTCACTAGTGTAAATATTTACATAGTGATAGTGATAGTGATGTTGTGCAAATTCAAATTCGATGCAGTGCACCTCCACCGCCACCACCACCACCATCAACCACCACCACCACCTCAACTCAACTTACCTCCATCGCTGGCCATCACTCACGTCTCCACTACTACTACTACTACTACTACTAATTCTACTACTACTACTTTTACTACTACTACTACTACTACTACTACTACACTACCACAACCACCAATGCTCTCATCTCATCTACGAATTTTTTAAACTACTTTTATTAAGTTAAATTCAGTACAGAAATTAAACATACTTCAAGCCATGGCCCTATGTATACCGATACACACTACCTACTTCTACAAGTTCTACATACATACATAGAACTGCTGCTGCACCCCACTCACATGTGATGTGATGCGATGCGACTGCATTTATCTACTTCTTGAAGGATATATATACTTGTTCCTGGCTGAACTATTCCTACGACACAGCCACAACATGCTTGACAGTATGTGTATAGTGTACAGTACAGTATGCATATACAGTATTCTATCGTAAAAGGGTTACAACATGCAGGCAGAATACAGATACGCTGATATTTGTTTGCTTATCTGTGTTGTATTGTATATACAAAGACATAGCACACAACATAACATGACATGAACTCCGAGAACCTATATAGTACAAGGCAAGGTGTAGTAGTAGTAGTAGTAGTAGTAGTTACAGTTTATTTTATTCTATGCATTTTCCTTGGCAAAAACGTCCGCATCTAAAAAAAAACTCTACTTGTACTTACACTACACACACTCAAGTCTGAAAAGTTTGCAAGTGTTGTGTTCTGGAGTTAAAATTCAGGAAGAATCAAAGTATATTGAAAGCAGAGGAATATAATGTGTATACCTACCTGGTCAGAGTGGATCACAACCCCATGTTCGTCTATAAGTTTCTGCTTGGTCGCCTGAATGTCTTCTAAGGTAATTCCTCGGCATGCATCATCGATCAAAATAGTTCGATAACCCAGCTCTATCGCATGGAAGGCAGTCGCACCTGTCCATCAATCAAACTCTCAGATTCTGATTACATATTAACAATTCGTTCCTCGCTCTATATAGGGAACCATTCATCCTGTTCATCATCTCCTCTCTTCAATCCCATACACTCTTCATAATATATTCTCAATGCAATATATAATCCAAGTCCCAATACTCAATGGTACCCATATATACTACCTAAACGCTTATTTAATACCCCTCCTAGCTATATATACATATAATATATATATATATAGGTATATATATACCTTATGTCATATTCATAGAAATTCGCAGTTACACTCATTTATTTACGCATTTAAAAGCTCTCAAAGTCAAACTAGGTTCATGAGACTCAGAGAGTAAACTGAATGCATAAAATCATACTCAAGGCATGTAGCTCATGTACGCTTATATTTACACAGGATATTATATTTTAAGTGTTTTTTGTAAAGTATCAGAAAAATAGTTTCACACCTTAAAAATAATTTGCCGTGAATGTGTGTTACACAGTGGGCAAGAGAAGACAAGAAGTCATGAAAATAGTTATAGCAATGTCTCAAGTGTCATTCGCAGAAGTCGTAGTGTAGCCCTCCTTGCAGTAAGAAAAGAAAGAAAGAAAGAAGGAAGGAAAAAAACTCATGGCCACATTAAATATATGCAAGTAGTGCTGTGTGCTGCTGTTGCTTGCTATTGCTTTTGCTCTGGATTCTGAATGTAATGCCTAAGTGCATGTATGTAAAAAAATGTTTTATTGTATGCGGCAGGAGTATGTATATAGAGACTGTATAGTTGAGTTGCTGCGGTTTGCATTGTTTAGTATTAGTACATATACACCTAGACTACATCACTATACTGGTGGATCTGATAAGAATGAAAGGGGTAATGTAATCTGTAGTTGAGAAATTAAGGTGGCAGGCAGTGCAATCTAAATAATGTTAAGATTTGAGAAAGATGTGTTCAAGTGTCTGTGATCAGATGAGATGAGGAGATGGGATGAGATCAGATCAAGGTAAAGGTAAACAAAAACAAGGCAAATGCCAATGTACCATGTCACATAAATACTACAATCTATAATACATACGTCACATTAATTTACGCCCATATACACATACTTTTAT
Source organism: Novacerus sp. FZ-2019 (assembly GCA_036851875.1). Lineage (NCBI taxonomy): Eukaryota > Metazoa > Arthropoda > Collembola > Entomobryomorpha > Tomoceridae > Novacerus > Novacerus sp. FZ-2019. Next base: position 4,929 of record JAAXYV010000048.1, read on the forward strand.
TCTAAGTCTCGGCCTGTCTGTCTCGTCTGTTTCTGCGTCCCTAGCTCTATAACCTGAGGAGCAGGGTTGAATTGGATTTTGGATTTACATTTGGCATTATTTGAAAGGAGACGAGATCTAGAATACATACTTATATACATACATATATATATATATATGTATGTATATATAAGTATGTATACCTACCTATATATAATCCCGCACGGAACAAACCGATCGGTTCCTATCGGATTCTTCCAATCGGAAACAGTGCTCATCGATTTTGAATAATTCCTATACCGATTTCCGATCGGAAACTATAATTTGTTATAGACAACTTTCGATCGGAAACTATAGGTGCCTATGGGAAAATCCCTATCGGAAACGCAACCCATATGGATTATTCCATTGGCATCTGATAGCTTCGGATTCGATATTGGTATATTAATTATAATGAATCGACCACGAACTTCCTATCCGAACATCGAGTAATAGATACCGAAATAAAGAATTCAATAATGCGATTAGTTAATAGGGCACGCAAACATTTGCACGTTAACATGCAAAACAAATCAGTAAATATTGTGAAAAAATACATACCTAACTGAACCCTAGATTAGGATGGATTACATTTATTCCTATCGGAAGCAACACCGAGAGGATAATCTAGCTTTAAACCTATCGGAATGCACACCGATAGAATCATCTAGCATTAAACCTATACGAATGCACATCGATCGGATAATCTAGCTTTAAACCTATCGGAATATATTCCAATAGGTAGAAAAGCCAATTAATCCTATCCGAATATATTCCGATAGGTTGAAAAGTCAAGTAATCTTATCGAACTATATTTCGATCGGAATATTGCAGTCAGAACCTGTAGTTTGACAATTTCTGATAGGTTCCGAAGGTATATTTCTGCGCGGGATATTATATCTATAGGTACACTTGATGATAGAATAGAAAAGAATCTCTTTGGGCTCTTCATGCACACATTCACATTTCAGCTTTGAATGTTATAAGCACAGAGAGTTGACTTGAATCGACTTGATTCAACTAAAGTTGACTCTATACAACTTCGTTAGATTAGAATTCTTACACGAGACATGGAAGGCAAGGCAAGAGTTAAATATTAAGAAGAGTGAGTCAAGTCAAGTGTGGCCAGTAGTGGAGTGAGAATCAGAATCAAGAATACGAAAAAGAACGAAACGACGACGACGAAGAATAAGAAGGAGAGAAGAAGAGCGCGATTTTGGCTCTGGTCTCATCGTGGGTGTAATTTATTATAAAGTGACTATATATGAACAACGGTCGGTCTCTATATAATGACAAGTAGAGAGAGAGAGAGAGTCTGAGCTGGATGAAAACTCTTTCTTTTCCTTGCCTACGGTTGGTTTTGGCTTTTGGCTTTTCCTTTACCTTCCCATTGCCCTGCCTTGACTTTGACTTCCCTGGTATGGTGTGGCGTGCTTTGGTGCTTGGCCTGGCCTATGCCCTAGACTACCATACGTTTGCATTGCTCTCCTCTTCTCTCTCTTCTACTGGACTAGCCTGACTTTACGTTTTTTTCAGATTTCATAAATCCATTAAAAGAGATTCATTGTGACTGTGCAAGCTTATTTTTACAAAGGACGACGCAGATCCTTGCCCTTCTTATCATATGGACCGAATCAAAACCGGCATCAAAAACTATGGTGTGCTGTACAAAGGCTGCAGAGGCACACTTACCTTACTCACTCACACTTTGTACCTGTACTGTACTTACTCACTTGACTTGCTAGCGTAAGAAGAAGGGGGAAAGAACTGTAAGAAAATGAGAGGGAAACCAAGAAAAATGACAGTAAGGCATTGCAGACACACGAGTTTACTTCGTGCTACTATCAATTACGTTTTCCATTCCATACTATTTAGTATACTATGTCTCTATGCTTATAATATTATTATATGCATGGAAAAGAGAAAATTGTACAGAAAACAAAACAACACAAAGACAATCAGTGGAGTAAAGTTAAAGTTAAAGTTTCAAGTATGGCTATAGAGAATCTCGCATTAACAAACGCATTACAGAATGACACAAGCACTTGTTTCAAAATTGAGTGGGGAGAATTATACATATTATACTGCCATAGGATCTAATACAATGTAATATAAAATCCTATTGCTTAGTTTTGAAGTTCAGCACGCGACGACATAATCTATAAAAACCCTTGATGTCATTTGATCATAAAATATGATTGATTCAATGTGGACATCTTGGATTGTTACTGCATGGGTTTATATTGCACCAGTTACATTAAATGACTCGATTAACAATTTTCAGTCTGGCAATGAAGTCAAATGTACTTGGACTACTACTTGTAAATTCTTGCAGAACTAACTTCTGCCACAGACTCTGCTATAAAATACTTGAGTAACTTAAAACCCATCAAACTAAACTGTTCTTACTGGGATTGTCACCAAGAGAAATGATAAAAGTCTTGATAGCAATGCCAAGCCAACATGACATAACAACATAACGTATTATTACAATTCAGAAAGAAGATTCCTGTAGACAGTATATTGTCCGTATATATATATATATTGCCTATGCAGAGTATATTATTACGTACTTGGAGCGAGGAGCTTAATAATTATTCACAAGGTGTAAGTGGGTTTTGAGTGAATAGGAAAATATATAGTGAACAACAGTTTCTCACTCACCAACACAGACATCATAGGCAATCCCGCAGATGTACGCGTCCGTCACACCCTTTTTCATCAGTTCGGACACTAGAGCTGTTTTGGAGAGCTTGTAGTTGTCAAAGAAGGCCGAGTAGGAGTCCACCTCTGGGTTTGTCCCTTTGTACACAAAAGGACTTCCTTCCACAATCTATTTTCGGACAGACAAGTTAAGTCAAGTCAAAAAACCAAACCAAACACAGAGTTTGAGTTATAGTTGGAGTAATTAATCCCCTCTACTAGTCAATCCTCCACCAACCAACACAATAACAACCCACGACTACCTTTCTTTTAACTCACGATAAACAATATTAAATGAACCCAAGCACTCACTCACTCACACAATGCTACTGTATGTGACTCACTATACCTATAATATTATACGTCAACTACTATTTATCCCTTGACATTTACCTATACCTACTATCTAAAATGTATTTAATTTAATTACTCCGTCTATCCCTGTACACACCAGTAATTAAAGAGATTAAATTAAGTATTGATTCTAGATTAAAGTAGAAATAGCAAAAGTAAATCAAAGAGTGATACCTACCTAATCTTCTATATGTTGTATACGGTAATAATGCCAGGATTTACAGACAAGTTTAGTACAGTAGTCTAGTAATAATATTATTATGTGTTCAGGTAGTATATGTACCTAAACTAACTACCATGCCTAGAAGAGATGTAGACAGACACGTAGGTAGGTAGGTATGTTAGATAAGTATTGTATAAAGTCAATAGTAGGTATTAGGTATACCTTAAGATTCTCGTGTAATTTAGCCCCCCATGAGTTTTGAACTCAATGCCGTGGCCAAAGCTTCTGTTCCATTTTGGGTGGGCCTTCAAAGATTACGGTGTCGTAGAGTTTCGCATTATGTATATCAACCTGCAGTACAGAGGACGAGTCAAGTAACTTTTACAACTGGAATAATCAATTTCCCTAAGAATATTGATAGAGTAATTATTTGAATTTATGTTGAAAGTTGTGATTTGTGTAGAACTTGAAAAGTAGAACATACTTCACTAGACTCGTGCAATTTCCGTTGCGTGATATTATCCACGAAGGAAACATGATTATCCGGATGCCAATCCAAAGTGTAAAAGACACAGTCAAACTCTACAGAGTCCAAAAGTTGATTGACTGGCTCAACAACCTAATAAAGTGACAGAAGGATAAGACATTTCAACAACCACTTTGCATTTATTACTCTCCTCGAATTGACTCTAGTTCATTACGTTGTATCTACTACACACAATAATATATAGCTCCACTACAACCAACTAAAACGATAGTTTTGCTTTCTTTTAGATTTATCTACAAATTTCACTACAATTATTACTACCTATATACTATACGACTTCTGTGTAGTCAAAGCAAGTCGTTGTCGTCCTCACTTACAATCAAGGAGCAGCTATACATACCTACACATGCATTAGAGAAACAAATAAAATACTTGAACAAATTACAAGACTATCTGTAGTGTAGTACACAGTTCATTTGCATTTCGTAAATTACCTACACTACCTACAACTCAAGTATGTACGTACGTACATTTCATTTGACTCACATTAGGTAAGAGAGAGAGAGAAAGAGAAAATTAATACTAGTGAAAACATCTCCAGCGTAAACAAACACATCATACCTATGCATTTTATACAGCATTTAATATAATCTCACAAGACATGTAAGACAAAGTAATTCAAACCTCTTCGCCATTGTGTTTAGCAGGGCAGTTGGAAATGGTTAAGGAGCCGCTGATGAAATCGTTTTGGACATCCACCACTACTAGGGCACTGACGGGACGAACGATCTGCAATCAGTTACTTGCATGACAATTTCTCATCATTTCACTCTCACGTATAATATACACTACACCACTACACTACATACTATACAATATTATATACTACTACACTACAGTATACACAATACTACAACGACACGTGAAACCCAAGCAACATTATCATCCATTCTCCCTCCGAACTTCTATAGCCAACATACATTTAGTTTCCATGTTGTCTCGTCCCTGCCAAAATAATATGTGAGTTGAGTTGACATTGTTTCCATTTACTCATTCAACCAAACCAAGAGCAACGCAGCAACTAACTAACGAAGGAAAATGCCTGCTCGACTTTTCTGGAAACCCCAATCGGAACAAATTTGGCTGCACTGAGGGAAACTTTTTTCAAGCAAGTACTTTACTGCGGCAGTGAATAACTGCATCACATCACAATATGTTCGCCACCTGGTATAGATATATAGATAGAGATATAATATTATGGTACGTATACGTAGGTATGTATTCTATTCTATTCTATTCCAGAAGAGATGCAGTCCTTGCAGTTGTACTCATTTGGGTTAGGTTAGAGGTTTACCTTTAGTCTTAGCTGATTTTCTAGTAGGACATTATTTTCTTGCAGACATTTCTATTTAGCTCGGAACTCAAGTCACTCACTGCTTTGTTATGGCAAGACCTTGTGTACACATGTGGAGTGAGTGTATATTATAGAGAGAAGGATAATACATACCTAGGTAGACACAAAGATATATTATACTACCTACTACATCCGTACAATCCACTGAGTTGATTGCAAGAACAAGAAGAAAAGCAAGGCACGAGGTGAGGAGCGGAAAGGAAAGTAGGTACGTATGGTGAAAGGAGAAATTGGACTTTCATTTCCAGGAAGCCAGAGAAGAGAAATTACCTTCAACCTTTAGCTTATATTATGCATGTAATATACTTCTCCTCAGTGTATTGTATTGCATGTATGCATTACTCCACCACCACCACCAGTCTCTCTGTACTCTACTGCGAGTACTGCCACTCTGCAGTGTCTGCAATTTCACTGTCTAGGATTTCTGTATTAGTTTAGGTATTTGGATCGGTGACGGGATGCGATGTAATTTATGAAGAGCTTTGATATTTACTAGCCGTCTCTTCTGTCAAAATAGGAATTCACTAAGAGTTCTGACTAAATAAAAGTTAAATGCTGAATTGGTGAAGGACTTTGAGAGAGTGGATTAAAGGTTTTTCTTACTCTTTCTCCTTGTGCAATGAAATGAGAGAAAGTTGTATAGAGTACGGTGAGAAGAGATTTGAGTGGAGGGATATATATGGAAAAAAACATGAGTAAGGTAAGTTAATGATGATGATATGATGGTGGTGGATGGACGGGTCGGGAGTCGTTCGTAGTTTAGTTTGTATTTGTATGGTAGTTATCGTAGTGTTGGAACATAGATATTTCTATACCCTCAATGTTGATGTAGTATTTTAGCATTGGTATATTCTTATGTTTACTACACCGAGGACGACTACTACTACTACTAAAACTACAATTTGGATTTGGTTTTCGGTTGGGTTTGAACGTGAGTAGTCTGCTGAGGATGAGTAGAGTGTATGAAGGAGTGGAGTGTGTGCATAGTGGAAGTTATTTCGAGCGAGGGAAATGTCACGGCTCAAATCAATGGCTAGTACCAGGCACGAAAATGTTTTTTATTATTCTTTGTATTTCACCGAGGTCCGGAATAATTTCCAAGCTCACAAACCACCCATCAAGATAACCCCCGAAAATGGGCATCCGGTCTCGAAAATAGAAGTGGCGTGTAAATGAGACTTGGGTCTTTTTTCCTTTGCGGCGGTGACTACCACGGACACACTCCGTACAACGCACTACTTCCAGTTCAACTCGGTCCTATATAAAAATAATACTAAAGCCATACCATCTCATCATGGAGACAAAGAAATGACCCCAAGACCACCATAAATCACCACTTCACCCGGTGCACATTATAATACATACATTCACCGTAGTTTTTTACACTTGCTACTACTCAGTATTCACGATACCAAACACCCATCATCATCATCATCATCATCATCTCGAACTCTCCATCATCTCATCAACTCTAGTCCTTTTACACACTTGCCCTTTTCTACATTTCCTTTCCTTTATTTAATGCATTTGTTATATATGTAGGTAGATAGAAAAGTTTCCCATTATTAGCGTCATGTCACAAATCAAGGAAAGAATCGAGTACTGCTATAGGTACTGGATGAATACTGACTGACTTTACATTGGTTAGGTACACAAAGAACTCCTCTAAGCATGGTTTCATGCAGTCTGTCCCTAATTTTTCGTTTTTATTTCCATCCTATTTATACTTTTACAGTTTGCAGCTTTTGTTGTGATGCGACAACCGAAATCCTACTCCTACTTCCCACTCAATCCTCATTCGATTCGTACACATGGAAACACAAACACAGACGAACACTCAGTTGTTTTAATAATTCAGGTCTACTTAGAAAAACAAGCATTTACTCACCTTCTTGATCCACTTTTGCCAGCACAACTCAAACTCTTTCTCGTCTATTAGTCCGTCCTGTAAATCATCCCAATACATTAAAATACCAATATTCAAAGCAAATAATATTTAATTTATCGAATCAACAAAAATGTCAAAGGATGAAAAGTCTTTCATAGTGATACAAACAATGTTAGTTCACATTTTATTAAATTTAACAAAATTTCAAAATTAGTTTGAGTTACGAAAGAGCCTCTTTTATAGAAAATACTTTCTATTCTGCTTTCATTCGTTGTTCAGCAATCAGATCGAATTTCTAATAACAATGTTGGCGGGAAAATACATTTGCCAGCTGCAAAAATCTTTAGCTTCAATTAATAGTTCAGACAGCAAAAAATTCCCAGCATCATTAAAAATGCGAATGCACAAAGGAAATGTTCAAACAAAATCCAGATCTTCAAATCTTCAAACATGCAATATTTCAAAGCCTGTATAGAAATGGGGATAATTTCTGGTTAAAAGTTGCAAGCTTCGTGGAATTATATTAACAGAATATAGCAAATCTAGTAAATAATAGGGAATACTCAGTGAGTTCGCTACACTGATAAAAACAAGATTTTCAAAGCACACAAAAGGGTAAAATACTATGAAAAGAAACACTCATTTTTATATCACGGTTGCTCAACTTATATATTTTGCTGATGCTCCTTGGGTGTCATTAACTTGCTGACATTTTTATATTTCCTTCGAACCTTGCTCGATTCGTTTCTAAACTAAATCAAGCAGAGCTCTATTAATTTTAATTTCTACAAAAGAAACTAACCCCATATATGACCCTAGCAAATCACGTGTATGTATTACACAAATTTGTGGAAAAAATAAAATGCCATGATACATTTAAATAAATATATAATTGTACTCTAAGAATAGAAAAATATATCAGGAATATTCATTTATTTACTTGATTTATATCAAAAGTATCGAACATGTCTCGCAGTCTCTTAGCTTCGATTTGATATGGCTTGTCCTGGTCGTTGCGAAACAAAGCTCGACACAACACAGCAAATTCCGCATTGTTCAAACATCCATCCCTTTATGTTTAGTCCAAAAACAAACAGTAGCACAAACAGATTAGAAATTAAATAGCCTTCTTCATGGTGCTTATTAAGTATTGCATTATGGTATTTGAGAATGGCGATAGGGATAGTGTAGCAGCAGCTTAGTGATAATGAGCATGCGGCTCATGTCATGCATGCCAGTTTGAATTTGACTCTTCAGTGTGTGTATTAGTAGCATCTGTTAATGTGTTATGGCAGAAAGCACTTAGGGGTACCTACCTAGTGCATATGCAGACGACTTACATCTTTCGCTCATAATAAATTAGCCTTGTTTATCTTCATTTAACTCATTTGAACGACTTACTTATCATTCATGCATTTTAGTTATAGTAGTCAGCCACTGGAATTGTACTTAAATCAAAGTCATTATACACACAAATTACTCATAGTAGGTTGCATGTTGATACTTAGTGACTTCAATTCAATACACATAGATAATGTAGAAGTGACAATGTGTTACTTACTCTATAGAGTACCTATACCTAATAGCAAAGAAAACCGACTCTATGCTGCTGCATTTATAGACTAAGGAATTGTGGTTGAGTTGACTTCACTTGACTTTCAGAGTGAATCAAACTTGAGCTTACTTTACTTCAGGACAAGAGTAGACAGACAGTATTATCATATCACTTGTACTGAGCATCTTGTGTAAAATGTTGAATTGCAGTCGTGAATTATAATTGCATGAATTGGCTAGAATTATGACATGTCATGGTGTCTGTTGTACTTCATTTATTTGTCTGTATGTATTTTAGCTATGCAGAATCTGTTGTAGATCTCTTCATTTAATAAGAGTATTATTATTATGAGTAATAATGACAAATGACATGTCACATGAAAAAAGGCAACATGAGATTTATTTGTTAAACTTGTATACATGAACAGAAATAACTTTTAATTAACATCATTAACTAACTATACATATAGTTCGACTTACTAAGTATGAATAATAGTTTGCCTTATAAAGATTATTGTGTTATAGAAAATATTGCGCGTGGCAAAATATTTTGCTTCCGTGCTTCATTTTTTTTTGTAAGCACGGAAAATAATGTATTGGTATTCCTAAAGGTTATACTGTACATTAACTCTTGTGCAAAAAAGAAGTAAGGTTGGGAAATATGAGATTTCTTGCATCAAATTCTTAGTCACTATAAATAAATTAATGCACTTTTTTTAAAGGTCAACTATTTTTTGAAATGAAGAAATTATTTCTTTTCTATATTATGATTATATTTAATTCGTACATTATTAGAGCTCTCAACGGTCCGGACCAGTTTTGACTTAGAAACCAACAGGACCGGTTTTTTCTAAAACCAGAAACGAACTGGACGGTTTTTCGAATATGGTTATGAATTGAATTACATTAGTACGCAGGCAGCAGGGAATGAAATGAATTAAATAATTTCTAATATTAGGATGAAATAGGTAATATACAATTTGTATTCGGACGATCTAAGTTCAGGTAATATTGAAACACTTGGAAGCTTGCGCAGGAAAATCGATCCTAGGCTGGACTTGTAATTCGGTCCTACAAAGTGGAGGACCGAACTGTTTAGAGCTCTAAATTTTCTACCACAGTAGAGTCGGGTGGGTCGTCGGATAACCAAAAATTCGGACGATACGGTACCATAATAATATGTTCTGTTTAAACAAATAGCAAATACATCTATTTTTATTTATTTACATTTTGACCGAGAAGGAACCTATTAAATAGATAATTATCCCTCGGTGATACATTATCTATTTTGAAACAAAGTATATCGCTAATTGATTATGTTATTTAGTGACATGCAAGGATTACTTCAATGTCATATGAAAAATTGTATTTAACAAGTCAGCTAAATATAGTTAATTGATTAGTTGAGAGAGATTAAAACATAAGAGTTAAACTTAACCTAGGAAATGCAGTGTCGAATAATAGTGTTATAGTTATAATAATACATAGTAATCACGTGACCCAGTCACCAGAATGTCGGATAATCTGGACTCAACTGTATTAGCATTAATTTAACCATAAAAAAGTGCAAAAGTAACAAATTCTACAATCAATTTTTAACACCTAACTAGGTACTGTCTACACCATGTCTGGTTTCATGAGGGTATATCAGAGTATATTAGAATTTAATTAGGTAGGTATTTCTCTATTTTATTTACTTTTCTGTTTTATTTCATTGTGTTTGAGCCTCATGTAAACATACTGTGGACAGTGACAATGTAGTAATATAAGGGATAAAGAGGAGAACGAGCCTACGTTTGAATACAAGATGAGATGCGATGAGACAAGAATCTGATTCTGATATATCCCACAGCTGTGCAGATAAACAAGAGTAGTACAAACGTAAATTGGGTTCCAAGCGAAAACACTTTCGCGTCAAAACAGCTCGGTCAAAAACACTTCCAAACCCCAGGGTTAAGAGTAATTCTAACACCCATTGTTTTATGTAAATGGTATACGCTGTTAGCTAGGGAATTTTACATGGAGATTTTTCTATGTAAATGATATCCATATGCATGGATAAATCCCCAAGTAAAATTCCCTAGCTAACACCTGATACCATTTGTATTGAAAAATGTCCCTGCAAAATTTCCTAATATTACATTTAACCATGGGTTTTTGAGGTGTTTTGACGTGCTACCAGTAAATTGTTTGTACACGATGGAAATGAATTGGTAACAAAGTTTTAGTATTGATATTTGTTTTCGCGAACGTCCTCGCTTCTTGTTAAGACACATACATACATACATTATAATATATTCACAACAGTTGACTTGTCAGTACACCGATATAAAGACATAAACAGTTGGGCATGCGGCAGCATGCATACAAGTCCATGCAGTTTGTTCTTCATTATACCTTCCCGGGGAAAAAAATCTACCTACACACAGATATTTATGTGAGAAGAAAAACTGATACAGCGTAGAGTAGAGTCTAAAAATTTAATTCATCGACCCTGACTTCAGTGGCTTCAGTGTGCATCTTGCATGTACAGCAATACATATAGTATACTTGCAGTTGTAACAGTTTTTGCAAACTGCAAAAAACAAGGGAGACAGACAGGCACAAGCAACGCAATACACATATGGGAAAGTCTATGTATAATGACGGGTATAGAAAAATCTACAATACTGAACTGAGTGTACACGATGATACTATGTATACTGTACTATATCAACTATATAATGTAAAATGTAGACTATTTGGCTAAATCTGGTAATAGGTATAGGTATTGATCAAACTTCTTGTTTACTGGTGTTTACATAGCGTCCGAATCTGAACTTTGATCACGTCTATTTTATGACTCATGCACTTTACTTTTTTTTTCTACCAACACATACATGCAGGAAAATACAAAACTTTGTTAAAACTACCTAGTGTAAATCCTAGTGCTGATAAGAGATCATTTCTTAGATTTTCCTTGAGAGTCAAGTATTTTGTTATTTCATTTTTATTTACATTCGATGAAATAATAATAATTAAATGACAGTGTAAGAACATTTATTTATTTATTCACTTTAAGAAAAAGAACCAATTTTATTTTACATTGTACCCGAAACCACTTACTTTTTTTATAGGTGGAACATAATAAATATATAAAGAGGTCTATACTTTTCTCGTAACCATTCGCCTTAATGTCAGTGCCAATTAAATGAACTTGACTTTAGGAATGTAAATAGAATATTACATTCAAATAATGAGCAACTATCAGTATTTATAAAAGGAAGAAAAGTAACTATAGATGAAACCCAGCAATCATTTACCGATTTTATCTCTTGTTAATTGGACACTCTATAAGTTTACGTTTTTAATTTTTAATCCATTTGCATTATTTTCGGTCTTGTGTTCGTTACACAAATGCCATAAAAGTAGGGAACAATTAGTGTAATAAATTTCACATGTGTGAAACACAAACTGCATTCTAAAAAAACATGTGAGATCGGTAGAATTCTAAAACTTTGAATATGACATAAGAATCATACAATATTGTTACCCATAATTTTTCATGGTGTATATGAAGAGTAGGTACCTATATAATATGTTATTATAAATGTGAACTAAGCCTGAAGTATACGTAGGTGATTTCAGTTTGAATTCTGTGTATACGGCACACACACACACAGCTTCAAATCATTGACAGTGAATCCCCGTGCAACATGAATATAATATGTCTGTATAGGTATGCACATATATTGAAGCTGAAACTTCCCCACCGACTGTGTATGTACAGTAACCATATCCGACCGATGCAACCTACGAATGCTTTTAGCATTTATTTGATACTAGGATTAAAGTGAATTATGGATAAACCTTGAAACTATTAAAACTGAACTTTGACAAGGCCAACGCCCAAAAAACGTGAATTGTTTTTTTATTTCCCCATTGTCACAGCATGATTTGTAATAGTTGTCGACAATTTGCATTGAATTTTGCGTTTTATGCTCTTCTCTTTATTAAAAGGAAATGAGAGTTTTCCACCAGGGCAACTCATACTCTTGAACATATGGGTAGAGGAGAAGAATGACCGTGATACTATAGAGGAAACGAATCATACCTAATGCAACTCCACTATATAATATACTTAATAATTAATAAACAAAAAACGAATTCGTAGTAATACATACATTATTCTCCAACGACATGAATCACCTTGAATCCCTATTTCATTTCATTCCATTTCGTTATGTCCTACATTACATTACATTCAGCATTAAATACACTTCTCCCAGTATCACTGCAACTAGTATAATCATTACTACTAGGTATAAGACAAAATCTAATTCTCATACTATTAAATCTCGTACAGTATTTTGTATACTGCCTTTAAAGAAAAAGCATACCAAAATCAACATATCCCCATAGAGGTGATACATCCATATTATGTACAAAAGATATCGTTTGTTTTCCACTTACTGGACTGTGGAGTCAGAACACAAGACCAGACAAAACTAAAGTAAACTACCTAAACTAAACAAGAGAGAAAGATTAACTTTAACACCATGTCCGTATCTA
>JAAXYV010000049.1:0-17996 GCA_036851875.1 Novacerus sp. FZ-2019
TGGAACAGCAAATTCACATTCAACCCTTGCAGTGTTAAACATACATACGTGAGTATTTGGTTAGTTGTAGCTCCTAGTCCTACCTAAATTTCCAATGGAATGAAATGAAATTGCTTCGTGTTGAACTCAAAGTAGGTGGAAGTGTAGGTACTGGAGCTGGATCTGCAGTTGTACTAACTCAAGTGCAAACCTATACTTTCCTCTCCTATACACTTCCATCTGTGTGTGTTTGTATGTGTGTTCTACCTATTCCCTATCCAATCTGCCTGACTACTATGAACACTTGCTTATAGACATGTTAGGTTAGGAGCCAGAACTAACTCTCTGGATTCGATCACGGGATAATGCGGATCTTACTAACTAATTACTTGGCTCAAACGACTGAAAAGTCTGGCTTAGAATTAAATTAGTGAACCGGCATTGTCTTTGCATCAGGATCACTATACACTACATGGCTCAGATCATTCGTCCTTACTACTACCACTCAACCATCCCTCCAGCATACTTACTTTACTGCAGACTATATTTAAAACACTAAAGCACTATAATAGACTACATCACATCACATGACATATATAGCGAACATCCCACCATTTTACTCGTAATTAGGTCTTTTATTGCTTTCAGCTTGTTATTTCCCCACGAAATACCTATGTGTGTAGATGAACTGCGTCTAAATAGATATAATATACTTTACTCACTCACTTACTCTCTCTAAACATAGAATGTTTAGGATATGCTAGACTTGGCACACGCTTCAATCGACTGACACTGCTAATGTAAATGTAAAATCAGGTTGAGTCGGCTTCAGAAAGTATCTCAAGTCATTTGACTCATTTCCCACTGTCAGACTAACAAAATGTAGTTTATGTAATGTAATGCAAAGTAGAGGAGTGAAATGCAGTGGAAAATTCTGAGCTGCTTGTGATTGTGAGTTGAACTTTGAGACATTTGCCACTTAACGCTTTTAACGTGGGCAGACTCCGGCAGGGGAATGGAAAAGTAAAATATAGCATAACTCTCTATATATATCTATATATTGACTTTCATTTCTCGTCAAAGCCTGATCTTCTTTTCCTTTCTTTGCACTTCTCTTTGGAAAGACCAGATTGGAAATTACTTCATCTCTGCTTGCCTCTGATTGTGAGTGCAAAGTAGCTTATCGTCACTGAGCTAACTTTCCCTTCCATTTTACTTTCTCCACACTGTAATAGCCTACTTTTCTTCAGTAGGTATGTAGTATTTACTCATTGTTTAAGCCCATGCTTATTAGACTCCTCAATTGAGGATGAGTAAAAAGTCAATTCAATGTAGAACACAGAGAGAGTTTACTTACTAGTCTCACATAGAAAAAGATTTGTGAAGTGGCGTCGAGTCAAGACTCAAGACTACCGTCTTTACTTTGCAAAAACAAACTAGAGAAACGTAAGCTAAACTTTATAAGCCGAGATATACCATGTACCTGCAACCTGCAGGCTATGACTATTTGAATGGTATTTCTCAGAATTTGACTTCTAGTTGATTAAATTGATGAAGGAACAAAGCTCAGAGAGAGAGAGAGAGTGTTCAGTGTGCGAATCCATTCATTTTACTTCAGGATATTTTACTTTCTACCACTCCTAATACCTACCTACATAGGGATAAATATACATCACATCCTAAGTACATATGTGAGGAGTTACACTTAGTATTGCTTCAAGAATACCTATACTATACTCAAGGAGCTTCAGGATTACTGGCGGCAAAAATAATGGTGGGTTATTTTCTCCGCAGTGCTGCCTTTGCCAAACATGGATTCATCTCCCATGCTTTCCTACAATGCCGCTATATGCAAGAAAAGTTTTGCAGAAGCAGGAAATTTTTACCCTAGATGTTGTGTAAAGGTGAGAGCTGTTCTTTTCTAATTCTTGACAAATTGAGATTCCCTAGATCCCTGTATGCACATGTATATATATATATACATACATACATATATATGTATATATATATTGCATAAGAGAGATCTAGGGAACTAGGCATTGCTTTTAGCCTCTCTGTTATGTCAAGCCCATGCTGGTTTTCTATTTCCTTCTTACTCTCAAGTATTGCTATATGTATATAGGTAAGCTAAAACCCAACTAAAGTAAGTAACTACAAAGGTTTCAACAAAAAGACGTAACCCAACTTCTAACTCAAGCAACGCATGAAGGAACGTAGTTTATCCTCACCTGCAGCCAGCTTAAGTTCTTCTCGTTTCTCTTTGCTACATTTACAATAACGAAGGACTGAAGGGAAAAAAATGGGTCTTTGAAAACTACTACTACATGGGGAGTGCGGAGGAGAGAAAGGAAAAGGAAAAGGAAAGGAAGAAGCAAACGAAAGGAAAATTCTGCTGACCTCCACTTTGACAGAAGAGAGTTAAAATGAAGGAACAGAAGTCTAACACTAGTGCGTAAAGATGAATGGAGGAATGGATGCTACATCCCAGAGTAAATCGTTACAATGATTCAATTTTTCTGGACTTGGCTCTGTGGAGAATAGTGAGTGTGGAATGTGAATACTCCCACAAACCTACACCATCTCTCTTTCCCTTGCTTTTTAATCTTTCACCTGCTCTCAACTCAACAAGACTTATATCGGATTTCAGAAGAAAGGTTGCTTTCAGGTTGATTTCAGACAGAAGATCAAGTATGTGTATGGTATGCTATGAGTAAATGCCAGCAGTTCTACACACAGACATATGTAGGAGGGAATAAGTTGCCTGGTATACATGTGTAATGGAAGCATCCGTACAGAGGGATCACATATCTTTGTGGTCATAAAAATGTAGGTATGTAGTAGCCGTGCCTACGTGTAAGTGGGTAGAGTACAATTGAGCTGTAGGCATTATTGACCTCTGACATTTAGTGGTAGTGGACATGGTTAAAAACGTGTGTGGACTACATAAGGAAAGAAATGATGTTTAGTTTGGCTAGGATGTGAGAGGATATTATGAAGAAAGGAGTGAGAAGAAGCTAAGTTGTCTAGTAGTAGATAGCAACTGTTCCGTGAAAATTGGAGATGGAGGGCTAAAATAATGTTGAGTTAGTAGGATGAGATGGGAAGAACAACACGGCAATGGAAAAGAATGAAGGATAGCCGGGTTCTTGACTAGTTGGCTGTTTGTGGGAAAGGAATAACTAGCTGCCTGGCTGACTGATTGTGGGAAAGGAATAAGGAGAGAAAATTTATTGTTTAACTTGGCAGGGACAATGAGCGAGGTGACTGCAACACAATAAGCGAAACCAAAATGTTTATTTTGGAGTGGAGTGAAGGAAAGAAGGAAAGAAAGAGGCGAAAAGTGATGCAAATTCCAATTTGTGGTTGGAAGATGCATGAGGCATGGGAAACAGATGGGAAAATACATACTTTTAATGAGTAAACCCTTTCTTATTCGCTTGGCTAGACGTGGTTAAGCTTTATATTTATATAATACTTGAATCCAAAGACGGCGGGACGGGATGGATATAGTTTGACTTGACTTGACTCTGTTTTCTATTTTCTAAAGAATCGGAAGAGAACGGAGGTGAGCGAGACGCAAGTTATGCATAAAGAAAATAAATTGATGGGCCGCAGAAACGAGAAGAAGCATAGGAGACACATTTGTAAACAGAGAGAGGAGGAAGTAAAGGCAAAATGCGACAGGAAGGAAGGTCTAAGAGTAAGGATGTGCACAATAGTGCCTACTGTATAAAATATCTCCTAGGTACTCAGGGTACTAGGAAGGAAGTACGGAAGGAGGGAAGAAAGTACAGTCTCCTCAAGTAAAGGAAAGTAATGTAAACTAAAGTTTTTGCAAAGCGCTAGAGGGGATTCTCTTGGGTTAAAGTCAAACAATATACATATGGGAATGTCAAAGCTGTGTCAGCAAAAGTGACATGACAAGCCATTACTCTCAACACTCGACTCCTATTCTCCCATAATAATGATGTTATGACATTATTGTGCTTCTTGCCATGATTCCTCTTCTTTTATACTCCCTTTTTCCTTTTTCATCCCATTCCAAAGAAACGGCGTTGAGTTTTCCAGTTATGTTTTGTTGTTAGTTCCCATTCCTGTATTGCTATCATAACCTTTCCTTCACTTGACTTGACTTTGACTTGACTCTTTTGCCTATATTATATTCTCTTTTCCCTTGAATCAGACGAGCTTGGTTGTTGGGTGCTTTACTGGGTATTTTGCATGCAGTAGTGGTTGCTACAAGAGCCCCTCAACAAGCATCAACTTTCCTTACCACATCATCCGCCTGACATATTTTTTCTATTAAAACGTCCATCATAACTTTCGAATCTTCCACTTGACGTATACCCTTGCCGTTCTATACTATTTGTACTAAAGCTGCGGTGGTGGCGAATACATCACAACTGGAGCTACACATGTATGCGACAGCGCAGTAAGTGAGTATTATATACATACCTATATATATATATATGCACTGTGTATATATGTAGTAGGAAGGAACATACAAATATATGTTGATGCTTGTGGGCAATTTTCTATTGAGAAATCTATTAGTTAGTCACTGGCAGACTGGAACCCGTTCTATCACCCTGCCGCAATAGCCTTCTCATCTCATACATTTTTCTCAAAAGCGGACTATTCTCTCATGCACTTTGCACCTCGCTCAGTCTTTTACTCCCTTTCTTCTGTTCTATTATTTATTTTCTGCTTTACCCCTTCTACAAGCAAAGCAAAGTACACATTCACTTGAAAGCATTACACCGAGAAAGACACAGATATTACATTTAGGTTCTTGGCCCAGTAGGTAAGTGGGTAGTAAGTGCAATGTAGTTCGCTACATAACACCGTCAGCAAAATTTGATTGATTGTGGTTCATTTTGCTACAAAAATGCATTCTTTTATCAGACTAGAAATCCATCTCTTTCCCTTCACATCGAATCATCTATTATTGCTACAGTAGGTCTTGTAGCACAACTTACTTTCCCTCATTCCTACCCAATTCTATCTTATCCACTCCACACTCCACGTCCACATTCGCATCATTCTCTCTTTCATATTATTTCACGTTATCTTTTATCCGAAAATAGAGTGGTTCAAGTGCACACAAATCTGATTCAACTACACAGTATAGAGTATCTAAGTAATGTATACAGAGAGTGGAAAGAATAAAGTCCAACCAGGGCAAGGCTTAGTGGACTCAACAGTAGAGGAGAGAAGATTCGAGCCAAACAGCTCAAGAAGAATCTTCTCTATACAGCTCCAGCTCTGTACTCTACGGCTGCTGGCGTCTATGGAATCGAGACTGTCTACTTGGCCTCGGATCAAGTTTGTACATCCGGCAGGGCATGGCTCTGTACAACTAAGTACTGGCTACTTATTTAGCGGCAGAGTCAGTAGAAAAGAGAAATCAACTATACGTTATGTACTTACAAATAGAAGCAGGGTAGACGTGCTATGGTCCCAAGTGAGGCTTTGCATTGGTTTCGAACTAGTATAAAATTGCTTTGGTCCACTGGATTTTGGTTGGACCACCAATGAATACAAATGTAGTCCAACTGTTTTGGACGTGGATGCTGAGGATAAGGAGGAATAAATGTCCAAATGATGTGGTAGCAAGAGGAATCGAAAGATGATGGCTCAGGATTAGATTGGATGAAGTAAGTTGAAAATGAGAGTCCGAGATAGAAAGCAAAGTGAGTTACACCACATGCAGCACACAAGCAGAGTAATACCACGACCGTAGATGTATACATCTACGGTCGTGGTAATACCTAGGCTGAGGACAGGAAGAACAAGAACTATTCTCAGGGTCGGCACGAGTATGAATACGGGCGGCACCAAAACCGTTATACTTCTGTACTGCATAAGTTCATAAAGAAAATATATACTACGCCTCAACCCTGGCGATGTCTTAATCTTTAATGCACAAACAATAAATTAAAGCTAAGACTGTTGTAATCGTCGTAGAAGGGGTTGCAGAATATAAGAGTATGAAAACTAAGTAATGGGCTGAACAACTTAAAAGGCAAAGGAATGCAGCCAAATAAGGAGTCAGTGAAGTATCAATCGATACTTGTCATAGTCATAGTATAAGTGACAAAAGTAAGAGGCGTGAAGCGTACGCATATAACCGCATTACGATAGTACAGACAGACTATAATTCATTTCATTTTAATATAAATTATAAAGTTAGAATGCATTACATTATTGATGCATTATTTGTCTAACAGTACAGTCTATCCACCCTTAGAATATCCATTTCCATAATAGTGTAACTATAGCGATGTTACTATATATAGCCAGCAGCAGCTGTGCTTACAACNAACTATAGCGTTGTTACTATATATAGCCAGCAGCAGCTGTGCTTACAACAAGATGTATAAACCTTTCATTAAACTTGCTCCTCTGTTTTATGAATTGAGGGACAGTAAATGGTTTCTACCTTTTGTTGTAGGCAGAGCTGCTGCTGGTTATAATATGGGAACATAGCTATACTCACACTATTATAGAAATGGAAACTCTAAGGTTGGATAGACTGTACAAATAGCAATCACAGACGCACTGAGTGTGAATGAAAGAAACAATATAGGTTGTAATTTATTTTCTCAATTTCCTAAAGACGCCTTAAACGTATATGAATGATGTAATACTTTTGCTTGTTCTCAATTTTCCGTCCATATTTAATGGAATTATCTATTAGAAAAGCATATTATAGAAAATGTAAGGGGAGTTGAGAATATTGAAGAAGTCTTGGGCCATGAAAATTCTATTTCCGGCACTGTGCATAATCCTACTCTACTCAGGGGACTATGACAAAGATGCTGAAAACGACTCACGGTACTTTCACTGCAAGTTAAAATATACATTACTTACTCCGCCCTTATGCTCAGGAATGCAAACAAAGACTACAAACGTTCTTGGGAAGTCTTTACAATAGCATATAACATATAACATAAAGTTACGATTAGGAAGTCACTCAGCCACTGAAGTGGTTGTAGTAGTGGTATCTAAAGCAGTGTGTGGTGGTATGGTGTAATGACATTAAGGAACTGACTCTCATTATTATACTGTTGCACCAGAGCTCTAAACCTTAGTCTACTCTACTTTACTACACTACTATAATACTGCATTGGTCTTTGATGAGGGAAACAAGGGAGGTAAGAAGAATGAAAGGGAGTGAGAGTGAGACAGAAATAAGAGGTTAAGACTGAGAGTAAAACAGAGTGCGAGAGACATAAATGTGAATCTTACATGGAATATCCTCTCGACATGTTCTTTGGCAGAGTTCTCTTCCACTTGGGGCTCCGTATTGCGACCAAGCATTTCATAAATGGATGTCACAACGTCGAGCATCTCATTCTTCGTAATGAGCCCATCCCCATTCAGATCGTAGAGTCCGAAAATCCATTGTAACTTCTCCTGAATAGTTCCCCTGGATACTTTGGACAAAATCCCCAAAAACTCCTGCAAGAGTCCACACAATCGAATTTTCACTCCTCATTCCAATATCTCATGTCCCACATTTTCTTTCTTTATCAAATGATGTTATCTTTCACTATCTCATACATACATACATAGGTATATATAGGTATATATATTATACACTTCTCATCTCTAGTACCATGTTAGTCCATCCATCTATATTCTACCCTTAACCCATCTCATGTCATCACACTTTTTTGGTGTGGTTCTTCTTCTTCTTCTTTGTCCTCTGGTATCCCTCCTAGCTTTTCAAAGCAAAGAGGAAATTGCACAGGATGGTACTTCCATTAACTGTTTACACGCTTTCTACCGTGCAATAATAAATGACTTGACTTGGGAAGCCAGGATGTAATAGCCTATTTTATGGCTAACTTAGGTATTATTAACATCCTTTTATTAATGTTCTTGATGAACTTACCTCGAAACTGATTTGGCCTGATGCGTTCTGCTTGATTGTGTTGAAGACATAGTGAGCGTATTGAGTGGCGTCTGAAACATAAATGTGAAAATTCATGAACTCATTGAGAATGAATTGAATCATACATTCGTTTAGTTAAGTAATTTAGATTCAGGCAAGGGGAAAACACTGGATTTAATGTCAGCTGGGAAGGAAGAATACAAATAATGATGTTAATACTAAACAATATAGACATAATACACACTCTTTGAAGCAGGATTATATTATGTCTTAATGTGATTAGGATAGACTACTTGGTAGATTCGATTTCCTTACCTCCCTGTGGAAAGAACTGGGCAAAAATATCTTTGAAAGCATCCTCATCTACAAGGCCTGTGGGACATTCCTGAAACCCAAAACTATTTTTCATATCTTGCCTCCACTCAAAATCAACGCACCGTTTTACCATGGCATAGAAGTACACTGTATACCAGGTACTCTAGGTTTCTTATAACAATCCGAACAACTTATAATATGGTGAGTATAGACCAGGAACCATACCTTTCTATTCCACGTATTCAGGAAGGAGTAGTAGAAACCATTTTAATACGGCTCAATACGTCTGAATGCATGAGACGTACGACTCCTAGGCTATACTGACGAGACGATATTATACGCCGTCCGGATCGTTATAAGAAATCTGCAGTACCTATAATACTTTCACTCAGGTTGAACCAGCTCAATACATATATATCTTACTCACAAAAACTCCATGCACTGGTTAAAAAAAATCCTAACTATTTTTTCCTTACCACACCGCGCTTTCTCACTCCACGAATAAATCACTGAACCAATAAGGAAGACAAAATGGACCTTCTCCACATATGCCTTATATTGATATTATTTTTTCAGATAAAAATCATTCGGTAAGTCATAGACATAGTATTTAGTCTGCAGTCAACCCGTCTTTGAACTGACTGACACTATTTATTTAAGAAGAAATATTAGGTACTATATGCATTCTGCAGATCACAAATACTTCCCCAATATTGACATCAGAGTTGAGTAGATAAACAGCATCAGAGTAAGCAAATAAAAAAGATTATACAGTATTACTCTAGTATTGACATGCTTCCAATGACTAAATAAGTACCGATAGAAAGCACACCGAAATAAAAAAGAATCGGAACCTGTTTGAATCCCCGGTAAATGAGTTGAATTTCTTTTTTCGTGAACTTCGTGTTTTTAGTTAGCTTATCCAGCTCTTCGGGTCGATAGCGTGTAACATGCAAATTCAATTCATCCACTTCGTCCTCTGTAAATAGATAATATAAATATTTTCAGATTCTTACCCTACACATTTAGTCAACCATAGCTTTTAAATAAATCAAGCTGCACTACAAAATGGATATGAACTGTGACTATATAAGGTTACACAATTGTATAGATTACTTTATAGTCTCTTCAAAAATTCTAGAAACACTAAAGGTTCTTCTTGATAGATTGAAATTTTCATGAGTTATGTCATTTAAATAAAGATTTTATGCTCCAGTTAAAATGACATAACTTTCCTACTAAACTAAAAGAAAATATTATGAGTCACTGATTTGTAAATACAAGTTTGAAGACAACAACCAAATAATTTTTAATCACCCAAGTGAAGTTAAATTTGTGTACATGTTGTTAGATAGAATTGATGACTGGAACAAAAGTGTCTAAAACTAGTTGACTGAAAGTATCACACATCAGCAAACAAATACTGTGTATAAGGGTGAAACAGAGTAAACTCTCTAAAGTATAGAGAAAGTAAAGTTGAGTGTATATAGCACAAGGATATGATAGTAGAGTTTGAGCAAGTTGAACTAGATTGAATTGATTTGAATTGATTTGTTGGCTTCACTCCGGTTGGTCGAAGGATCTCTTTTCAACTGTGAACTTGGAATTGAATTGAAAGTAAAAGTTGTTCATGGGAGTGAAAAGGGTTGGTGAAAGAAGGTGGAGGCTTATGGTTTGACTTTCCTTGGCTTATCGTTATAGGCAAGACCGAAATTGTGAACTTTGAGTGAGAATAGAAAGTAAAGAATTGAATTGAATAGAAGGATGGAATGGGGTATACCTAGAATGGAAGCCTAAGATAGTGAAATTAAGGCAGAGAAAACAGGAGAAATATCGCTTTGTCAGTGTACCTAGCCTCATTCCATTAATTAATGTATTCCACTCTGTCTGCCCTTTTCTGTATGTTCTATTTTAAACGTCATTTCAGGTTCTTTGTGTATATAGGTATATATAATAGCCTATAGGCATTCATAGCTTTTCTTTATCTGAAGGAGAAAGAAAGTAGTCATGGAATAGGCTGAAAGCTCTCCTCTATCTTCCCATCAAAACATCATCGTCATCATCTATCCAACCACCCATACAAATACATACATAGATTCATCTATTCTCCTTTCTCCTCAGCCAGCATGATATACATGCGCATTTATTTCTCATTTTAACCAAACCTTAACTCCCTCATGCTATGATGATGAGCTTTCATCTTGCTATTCTTACGTATATGTACATAGGTACCTACATACATATGCATGTGCTCACTATGGTCATACTCGATCATCTAATCTCCGTGAACTTATACCTATGTATACAACGAACAATTTTCTTCAATTCCCTTGCCTCTCTTTAACTCTGGCATACCTAGTCTAGTATCTTCTAATTTCTTTTCTCTTCCTCGAATATGAAATATAAAATGTTAGAAATTCAACCAACCAAAATGTGGGCACATGGCGGAAAAAATACAGATTAGGAAGAAAGACAGATAGACAGAGAATAGGAGAAATCCACCAGCATCCCAAAGGAGCATACTATACCCCAAGATGGAAATAATTTTTATTTCGTAGTTCGCTTGCTAAATACACTGTTATTAGTTTCTTTAATTCTTAAATCTTTCATCCCATTATTTCGCTGCATTCAGTTCAATTTTGGATAAATGTATGGGTACAAAGAATACTAGGAAAATGTTAAATATAATATTAACTGAAGATATGTGAGTATACTACTTACTGGAAATGTCCTTCAATCAGTATTCTTTGGTAAGAAATTAATCATAGATTAAATTGTAATTATTGCGGTTTTTGGTTTATTAAATGATGATTAATTATTATATCAAGTTTAAATATATCTAATATGGTGCATTCTGATTGTGATTTTCTATATAACAAAAATGTTTTCAAGTAGTTGATTTAATATATACAGTTGACTCTCAGTCTTTGTAATCTTACTGGAATTTATATTCCAGCAGTCTATTCCAACCCTTTTACATACAATATAATCACCACACAATCCGAACATTCTCCAAAACATTTATCATAATTTATTTTTTTAATGCAAAAACTTCGATGTAGCTTTCAAGTCAACTCAAGCTGAAATTATTTTTCAACAGTTCTCTGCTTGCTAACCGAATTCTTCCTTGCAGAAATGATTGCTTGTAAATGTAACAATATACGAATTTAAATTGCATTACAACCATCATGATGATCATAGTGCTTATTTTACTACTACTCCTACTTCCACTACTGCTGATGATGATGATACAGAATCCAATCAACTCTTCTTCTGTATCCGCCGCACTTAACTTAACAAAACTAAAGCAGAGAATGAATACATGGTTTCTCTATGAATACAGTATATGAATGAAGGAAAGACTTTTTGTGAGCCCAAGAAGAAAGAGACTGGAAATCAACCGAACCAAGTCCACTCTTTCTACTCAGCCAAGTAACTTAATATTAAACTGCAGAAAAGAGAATGGAACAGAGTGGGTAGTAAAGAGAGTAGAATACTAAAGGAACTGAATAATAGCAGGAACCACCGCTGGGACACTGTTTTCTAAGCTCCTTCCCGGTCGTCCTAGCGTAATGCATCGAAATGGTTTCAGTGAACGGTGGTTGAATGTTGAATACAATATAATATAATATGATAACATATACCAGAGCTCATAGAGTTTGGTTCAGTTGAGGTCTACCTACAATATATTTAAGACAGATTTCAGAATATTCATCATCATTAAGTGACAGAGCGGACAAAGTTTCTCAACCAAGCTGCTAGCTCTAGTTTTCGTGAGCAATGAATTTGTTTCTCCCTCAAGAAAAACATACATGAATTTGCTTAGATCTAGGTTTACACTTTCGTTTCGAGTATTTGTACAGTACACACACAGATGTTCACAACAGCACACAGCCCATGGACAATTGCATCAGAATCCTGATCAAATCTTGCGTAGGTACGTGTATTTAAGTAACCAAGTAACCATATGGATGGAATGAGCCGCCTCATCATTTCATTGAAAGTTAAGCCTCCACTATAACACTGCGTCTCCAGTCCACTTCTCCAACATAAGTATTACTATTTTTGTACTCATCTGTGTACTCATATATATATATATGTATATATATACCTATATATGCTATGGTTATATAGGTACGACGAATGTATTTGAAAACCTATGTACATTCATGTAAAGCAAAAGTTGCTGGAGGGAAAGAAAGTCGACAAGAAAGACACGTGTGTATTTATAGAAGTACCTTTCTCTTCTTCTCACACGTCAGTTGCTTCGCGTAGGATGAGCGAGCGTTAAACTATTTCGTGGACAGATCTCTCTTACTCTTGTTCCCATTTCAAACTAATGGCTTCCAGTTATTTCAATGAGCCTTCAGCCAGCATGATATTTGCTTGTAAGCCAACGGAAGAGAATGTAGAAGTGTGCATTGTCATAGTATAGTGCAACAACGATTGAAATGTATCCCAGGGTTATCATACCATACCATACCATACCACTACAATTCTTTGTGTGAATGTGTAGTCTTCTTAAGTAAAATACGAAGCACTGAAGCAGTAAGTTCCCATATGGTTGCATGCATACACAGTCAAAGTGCCGTATAGCCTGGAATCCTTATTTTGATTATTTTGAAGTGAGTTTCTGAGTTGAATTCTTGAGTTTAGACGATAAATATGTGGAGCTACTTCAAATTAACTTGATTATTCAGATTTCGTCTTTAGGGAAACTAAGACCCAGTCTAAACATCCAGGAATAATGGAAAAGAGAGCTCAAAGGGTTATGAGAGCTGAATTATAAGAGATACGACAGCTATATCATGTATAACTTAGTGTCCTTGTAAGGTTTGTATTGGAGCAAATGTTTCTAACTTTGCTTCTCATCTCTCGCCTATACTAGCAAAATAGAAATGAACTCAAAATGGAGACCAATTGCAACTTTTCATGACTCTGAAATGAATCAACTCATAATGAGGTTTCAGATTGAACTCAATTACTTCTCTCTGCTTTAACTACATAGACCAGGACACATGGACACATTTTACCTTTATTTGCCTTGACGTCAGTCTCTAGTCGTATATCGTGTTCACTCAACCCAATCCAACTTGAATTAATTTATCTCAGCAAAGCTTTGAAGCACAGAAAGTAGTAGTACGTAAACGATCAAAGTCACTAACTCCGGATCTTGTGATCTGAAAAACAAGGAGTCAACCTGACTACCAAAGAAATTCTTATTTACCTTTCTTTCCTTCCGTCTCCTTTCAGTTCTTTTTTTTTTGTTATGACCTTCTTTCTTTCTTATTATGGCTATACATGTACATTGTAAGGATAATGTCTATATACAGAAAGATAGGATTTGCTCTACTCGTAGAGAGGTTGGAGGTAGAAGTAGTGACAGCTAACTAATCTAACCAGGCATGGTGTTTTATTGCTTAGCCCTCTTGCCTTGTTGGCGGCTTGTAGAATTCTGGTGTCGTTATCGCATTCTCAGGCCCTGAAAGTTGATATCAGCTTTATATTGTCATACTACAACTAAATTCAGTTCAGTCATGTAGGTCTAGGAAATGTAGGCTATTCACGACGACATGGTGAAACATACGGGTGGTTTTCTCACCACGACTGTTTTGCATTGCAATTCAAGTGAATGTACCTCAATGCATTTTAATGGTTTAGTTCAGTACCTGTATAACATGTACGTACACCTCAGTGTTTTACTCGAACTCAATTCAACTTTGTCCTATTGCTGCACTTGAATCTCTGGCTCTCCATGCCAAAAGCAAGGTTTTTAAAAGGACTGACGAAGTGGACCTTAAAAAAAGTTAGTATAGGAGTATAATAAAAGAGACTCTGATTTTGACATTGATCTGACTATCACCAGTCCACTAGTTGGCCTTGGTTGGTGTGGTCTGGCGATTGTCCAAGAGTTAACTTATTTCCCTTCCCATACTCTCAGTCTCAACCTACTCAATTCCATCCGATATGCTCCAAATACTCCCTGATGGTCACTCTTCTCATCCACACACTCACACTCCACCCGAAATACATCGAGTAGCCTATAGCCAAAATCAATCTGAATTCCTGGACTACCTATATACATAACCATACACAACTGTATAGCCCTGTGTAACAATCAGCATGTATCAGCTTTGTATACCGTGTACATCCCTGCGCTTTCCAGTCTTTGAGAAAAAAAAACAGGAGGCAAAAGGCAAGCATCATTGGAAAAAGATTACTTTCACAATATGCTACCCTTTCACCTCCATTTCTTCACATCTCCATCCAATCCAGCACTAACTAGCACCACACAACGTTTGCAATGCATACGTAGAATCATACATATTCAGGTATTATACCTATAACTGTCATATAATACACAGCGTGTATAAATAATATAAGCCTATTATCCATGCAATATAGAACACACTAAAGAAACGAGTTCACCATATTATGCCCATGTCAGGCCTGTCTGTCTTGGCTATCCCTGCACAAATCAACCAGACCAGAACAAAGAAAAAACTAACTCTAAGAATAAAGAGGAGAAAGCAGGAAAGTTTTGGGCTATATACAGGGTGTCCCATTTACTTTGAACCATAGGGTATAAGAGCAACAATCTAAGATAATCTAATATAACAACCACAGGTTTGGGCCAATCGCCCAAACCTGTTAAGTTTTATACTATTGGACTCCTCCAGACCCCCAGTGTATAATAAGTGATAAAAAGCAGTGTATAATAAGTGGCAAAAATAATTGTTCTAAAATGTTAATTTTTTAAAATAACATTTTCAAATCAAGATCGTTTAATAAAACCCACCATGTGGGGTATCTTTCTACTACTCGAGATTGCAGTAGGCTGAAAACATGGTTTCATTGAAGAGGAGGTCAAAAGATTAAAATTTTATTATCCAATCAAGATTTAATTTGACCACGAACAAAATTAATAATCAAAGAACCAATGATTTTAGGCATTTTTTTAAGTATTTCCTTTCAATCTCTAAACTAATTGTACAAAATTAAAACTTATGTTTGACAGAAATTGTAAGAAATTGTATAGATAATAAAATGTGTATAAAAAGAAACTGCAGTAGTTCATGTGGTGAAAAAGTTGTCCCAGAAATGTTAAAAACATTGAAAATAATTTTTTTTTAAACTAAAATTCCATTTGGTTGCTATCATTCGACTCTTCTAGGCCCATGGAAAAGGTATTTTTCCATAGCCTACCTAGTGATCGATTTCTCGATTTTTGTTGCTCGAATACCTTTTGGTTCTAAGTATATATGACTATATGACACCCTGAATATACACATTATGCAAATACCTGCTACGTAAAAAACAACTGCAAACATTTGGGCACGCATATGTAAATATTAGCACCTGGTAAGGTTTTGTTGTCTCTCACTCTATTACTTACATGTATTTTTGCTTTCTTCCTGTCTGTCGTTCAGGTAGCATGAAATGTCTCTCTGGTTCTCTATTTGTATCTCTTTGTGTCAACAGAAAAACACACTTAAACTGAACTAAAATAGGTATATTTTTACGTACTAGGTACATCAAACTCAATCGTACACATTC
Source organism: Novacerus sp. FZ-2019 (assembly GCA_036851875.1). Lineage (NCBI taxonomy): Eukaryota > Metazoa > Arthropoda > Collembola > Entomobryomorpha > Tomoceridae > Novacerus > Novacerus sp. FZ-2019. The sequence goes on from JAAXYV010000049.1 coordinate 15,752, forward strand.
CACTCAACACATTAACAGTCCTGGTAGTTTTGAAACTCAAGAATGGAAACCATAATCAACGGTATATCAATCATAGGCCAAAGGCCTACTTTGTATTTAAATTATACAAATGTTTATTTTATTTTTCCCGGGAAGGTATGTGCAGCTTATAAGTGCATAGGTGTGTGGTCATATAGGTAAGAGATGAAAAGCTTAAAGTAGAGGAGATTGTAATCGTTTTCCTCCTCGAACCGTATTTGTTTATATACGTCTACTATACCCATCCAGAGATAGGTGGATAGATGCAATACGTTCATAGGTACATGATGAAAATTCTTCTATCTTCTTTATTCTTGGCTTTCCTAGAAATGTGTACACATGGTGTGCGGCATGGTGGATAAACTCAATATTCCACTTATCCAGTAACTTATCTACTTGGCAATGTTGACTACGACGATACGATGGAATGAACAGTATATGTTATAAAAACATTATGTCGGTATATGGATGGTTTGGGTAGATAGCATTTTGGATATAGTCTGATGCAAAGCAGTTGCTGTAGTATTGTAAAACGCTGATAACTTCAATTCCGCCTCGGTGATCTTTTTGCATCAATCATGTGCGAAGTTTCGCCTTACCTAATGCCTAGTCTAGCTTTTCTTGGCCATTATTACCGAGATTTCTACTTACCTCTGAGACGCCAAGGGAAATGATATGCCAACCAGGGACTGAGAAACTAGAAAGAAGATAAAACGGGGAGATGAAACCGAATCAAGACTCGATACAAGAAGATTCAGTGATGAGATTGTAGCATTAGTCTACAGAAAGAGAGGTGCAAAGATAATATTGGCCGACAAGGAAAACTCTCCTGGGATCGTGGTCAGTCCTTGCCAAAGATCCTAGTATACGTAGTGCAGCGTTGCCGCTCTAACCTGTCAACTCTATTGCTATTGCGCTGTCCTAATGATGATGCATTCCTGCTCAAGAGATTTTCAAAGAAGAGGTTTTAGGTCGTACTGTATTTATAAACAACATGACCAAGGGACCGAAAAGTCCCTTGGAATACTTCATGGTGAAAACATTTCTCTTACTCGCACTCCCACTGCGTTGAGCAGAGGATGGAGATAAACGAAGATACTGGGAGTCAGAAAAAGTGCACAATAAGTACTGAGGTCCTACAACCAAATTATATCATGGACGTTGGCAATAGAGCTTTAGGGATTCAAACATCCCTCCAAAAGGTGTGAGTCAACATAGAGATTTCAGGGTTTTAACTTTAATCCTCCACACCCTTCCTATTTTGCTAGTAGAATTAACAACGGCTGCATTTTCTTATAGATTTGTAATCCTACAATTTGAGACCTGTTCAATGGGACAGAATTTCCGTTTACATACACTAAAACAAAGGACAACCTGCCACAGCAGAATCAATGGATTACGACTTCCAAACTTGTTTGAATCAAAGTTATTTCTCACCGATACATTATAGTATGGATAAATGTAGTATCCAACTGACATAAGAACGCAGCAGTCTGATTTACTTATCCATTTCTTCAAACTGTTCAAAAGTTAATGAACCATTTAGTAAGTCTGACGTTTATAGCTCGGAGTTGCTGATGATAGGTTTTAGAACCTTTCAGACGGTTGACTAAAATCAGAGATATAAATTTTGCAGAGAATGTCATAAAGATTATACTACGCTATCTCATAGGTTTAAAGTTTTTAATTTTGTACCCTCAGCGACGTTCGGCTCAAAAGAAAACAAAAAGTCTCAATAATATCATTAATGCCAATTAATTAATCATATTCCTCCACGCTATAGACAAACCCAAAATGGGTTGGTTAAAGTGAAGACAAGGTTTCCAATTGAAGAATTTGATTGTGCATCTAGCAAACTGAATTCTCCCTTCTACAGTCACTTTTTGTGGCAAACTGATTGTATGTGCTATTTAATAAAAAAAATATTTGACGGTTTCTTTTGAAATCGGAAAAAGTGTAGTTTTGAGAAGTACTAAGCTTTGAAACCATTAGCACACATACGAGGTATGTGAAATACATTTTTATACAAAACTACATCAGTCAGCTATGATAACTTTCTCTGCACAGGAATTTAACTCCGTAAGCTTGCAAAAGCACGAGTTCGATTCACACAAGTTTTTCCGTTAAACTTAAAAGCTTAAAAATGCAATATGAAAACCGCTTTTATTGTCTTACCTACTTTCATTTTGAAATGAATATATTAAAACTAAACCCTGGAAAAGGCTCA
>JAAXYV010000050.1:0-17830 GCA_036851875.1 Novacerus sp. FZ-2019
TACTCAAAAATGAACTCCGTACTTCATTTATAAAAAAACGCCCAGTTCCTTAAATCCTAGACTGCACTAAGAAAATAAACAGTTCTCAGTATTATATAAGAAACCAGAAGAATGCGTTTATAGCTCTGAAATATAGAATCTTTCTCTTGCAGCAGATTTGAAAAGCGAAATTCCAAAACTATACTCTTCGATACTACTAGAACTATTAGAGAGCCTTCAAAATGAGGATTTGTGGCTATTCATAATGGTAAATGAACTGCCTGAAATACATGGCACAAAGCACAATCTCCTGCTCGTCCCATACATCAGTTTCTCAGACAATCTTGTAACTTGTAAGCTTAGAAAACCCTTGGATTTTTTTAAACCCACGTGTTGCCTATTGTCTGAATTGACATTTGATTATACCACTGCACTGGGCTTCCATCAACGGATTTTCTACACACCATCATCACCACCTCAGAAAAACTTTTTAACAAAAGGCATTAATCAATTTTTTTTTCTCTGCATGTTTCCATTGCACACTTAACAAGTTATACTACTCGTACTAGCAACTCTTGGTTAATCGTACAAAGAGGAGGGCTCCTCTATCTTATTTTCTGTAGTTAAGATAGATGCATTATCAAGTAGAAGTATTGGAAGGTGCATTGAATATTCTATTCTAGGTATTCACACGACATAAACCGTATCAACTTATTACAGTTTTTTATCGCCCTCGAAACAGTATTTGAAGAGAATTAGAAAATATCCTAGCAAGCCCACATAATGGCTAACAAACGAGGGAATAGAAGCAAGCAACCATACACACATTATATACAATTATCATCATCACTTGTGCATCTTGCATCAATATTCTGATAGCAGTGCAGAGTGCAGAGTACACTCATAAGGAGATAGTAAGAGAAAGGATAATACCTTGCGTGTTCTGTGTGTTCATGATTATAAGATCGACTCTAATGATGGGTGCCTTTGGTTCAACTTAGACATAATGATAGGTTAGTTTTCCCGATACAATTTTTTTCTTCTTTGCTTTCCCCCATCGCTTCACTTGCCTGACCTCTTCACAGTCACTATGCACTACTATTGACATTTTTCACACGATCTGAGAGCAAGACTTTAAGCACCAAGGTATTGCCTAACTCTAACGCTCCTCAAATCTTTATTAGTACCATCCCTTTTCTTTTTCTTGCCTATGATATAAATTATCGGTAACTGAAAGCAATGAAAGCATCCATGAAAGACTCTTACAAAGTAGTGAGTCGAAGCGTAGTAGACTAAAAAATTATAAGAGAGCAAGATAAGGCTTTTGTTACTGACCGTCGAAGAACACCACCAAGGAGGGAAGCATTGAGGCACTCGGGGGGCGAGAGCCGTCGCTGGACTTCGCCAACTGTCACTTTATACTTGGACGTAGAGCTGAGGAGTGACAAACGCCCGGGTACACTGCAAAAAACGTCAGCAGGAGCTGCCATCCCACCCAAAACCATGTCTTTGCCTTCTCTTGGCTTCATACCTACAAGGAAGACGAGACACACATCAGTCAGGACATACTTAAAAATCATACTCTTCCTTCAAACCCTTATCTAACACCTATAGTTGATAGTGAGTAGCACTATAAGTAAATCTAATCCTCTAGAAATTGACGTAAGAGGTGAAAGAAGATTCGTACATAGGTCCATGAGCCCCGCTGCAAAGATAAAATGAAATTTGAAGTTACAACAGTTTCTTTTTAAATCAAACAGTCAAAACAATTGAGTAAACTCAAAGGGCGAGGCTCTGACCCTCATTTTCGTCATCTTCAATAATAGTGTCCTCCGTCTCAGTTTCTGGTTCTTGCTCAGGTGTAATTATCTCAGCCGTGGCCCATTCAATAATAATTGGTTTCATTTCAACCTCCTCCTCATTTTCTGTCTCCACTGTACATCCCTCGCTTTCACAGTCACTCATTCTTTTTTCAACAATATATAAAACTCTACTCTTCTTAACTTAACTGTAAAATACTATCAACACTAAATCATAACATAGCGCTCTTTACAACCCTTGAAATCAATGAAAAGCCCGGCATGTTCATTTAGTTCGGGTTTTCTCTCCCATATACATATGGTCTCCAGTCGACCCTCAGCCTTGGCTTACAGATGGCTCAAACTACCGTCTTTTAAAACTTCGGTAGCTCTCTTTTCTCTCTATTCACACAACATCCAAGCTAAATTTATTTCTTTGCATTTTTTTCGGTCATTCCTTTCACTTTCAGTGGCAGTAAAAGCAAACAAAAAAAACTATATTCATCAAAAGTAGCAGTCCTCTTTCCTTATAGGTATCTACTTTTAATAAACAACTAGGTTCTTCGCGATGGCCGCGTTCGGCCGGCCCAAAGGATGCATACAATATATACAATACATCTCTCTATCATCTACTCCTTCGATTCACCTAGTTTGCCTACTCCATTTCACCGGAACTTGAAATAAAGAGCACTGCACAGCTGATCAAGCTCGAAAACTATTCTTCTCTCATGTTAGTCATGTTACACACCTACTACTATAATATGCCTACCTACTACAGTAAAGTAGGCATTTCTTCTAACTCACTTAGACTAACACCGTGGATTTGATATGGCTATGATCACTGACATTAAACCAAAACAGAAATACTTTGATACAATCATAGTTCGCGGATCCCGGCTGTTCTGCTCATCTAATATTCAATATCTTTCAAAAACATTTGTTTATTTAATACATACCTATTTTTGTTCTTATTTTTTGCATTATCATTTTTTTAATCATTTTTCAAAACTGTTACAATATTAAACGTATTCAGAAATAGTTTACACAAAAGACATAAAACATTGAAAAAACCATGATCAAAATATTTTGTAAAATTGTTTTAAAAAATTGATTATATAAAAGATAATTATTCTTCTGGCCTCTTCTTCAATGAGTTCATAATTTTTTGCCAGGAATAGCGCATGACGTAATCCATCACACGTCATAACTAAGCTGTGCAAAATGCTTAAACGATGCATCGCCACTTAGTAGCAGTGCTAGTTTCACGTTTTAAAACGTATATTTACAATTATTATATTAATAATTGTATTGTGATATTTAGTTTTTTATTGCAATATAGGACAATACTTACCAGAAGTATATAACGCTCTTTAACAGGATTCAGTACTTACATAAATAAACAACATATTTTTGTCTTATAGTTCATACGTCATATTTTATATGTCATATATCAGTCAGATATTTCTTTAGGCTGTATTACTTGCAAAAACTAAGGTGGACAACTATCAAACTATCAAGTAGCAAGTTATATAGGTACCTATAGTACAATTTAAGATAATAAGCCCCTCAATTTCTTATTTTGGGATTTTCAGTCTTAAAGGCTATCTGATTAATTTTATAGTACGTGATCTTTTCAGAATCACCTGTTTTTTTCCATGTAGACAGCACTTTATTTGACCTTTCTAACTAGCAGTTGAGGCAATGCATTTTTAGTCCCTAATACGAAATTAAATGCTTCCCTGCTGCAGAAACAAGGACATCTTCCAAAAGATTTTCTTAAGGTGCCTGAATTTACACTTTATATGAAACTACGATTATTGCAGTCTTACTGTGATGAAACATACCAGTTGTGTCTTGAGTCTAGCCAGGCAAAAGTGCTAAAAAAGTTGCACATGATACCATATTTTCAAGTAAAATTATCCATACGTTATGCTAAATTTGCTGCCAGTTTTTAGGAAAAATTTGATAAATTTGAAGTTATATGCTTAGTAACGAGGGTGACCCTATAGATCAAACAAATACCAGTGTGAAAATATCAGATACAGAATGTTCCATAATTATTTTAAGGGCTTAAGATATTCAGAAAAATATTTTTTTAAGTTATCTGAATTATAAAAGTGAGGGGCCTATTATTTTAAATCGTAATATACGTCAGTGCTGAGGTACATAGGTTTGGCGTCGAGGGTTCTATAAAGAAAGATAAATTATAAATAAAATACCAAATTGGTTCATTAGTCATAACAATAATCCCAGTGTTCATTCATTCCACAGTGGGTCTGTATGCAATTTAAACTTTAAACTACAAAAGCATTGACCTATCGTGAGCAATTTGGTGCATGATGTGGTTAGTTCTCGGGAAAGGTCAAAGGTCAAGGTTCAATCTCTTTGAAATGCTATCAAATTATTTCCTAATTAAATTCTATCAAAATAACTTATCAAATGGTCCCTGTACAATGTCAGAATGACTTTTGCAATTGAAATTTCATACAAGCGATGGCAATGTTTATTTCCATTTCCCACTCTTTAGCTTTAAAACTACCGCACTGTTGAATTACCTCCAGGAAGCTGCTTCGGTACGATTTTACAATGGTTGAAATCGGAAGTAAAGGGGATAGTTTTTCTGAGTTTTAAAAAATTGTGGAGAATCGATTAAAAAGATATTTTCCAACTTGGTTGGAATAACGATAAGCGTTCCATTTGTCAATTCTATGTGAGTGAACTTTATACAAAAATGGAATCAAATTATGTACAACCCTGAAATTCCTTCGATCACGTTGAATTCATTGCTTTGATTGCATGCATGTCTGACATGCCTGCAATGCGTTTTATTTTATTACATTCTCGGAAAATGTTTGTATAAAATCTTCCCTACTATTAATAATCACAATAATCGTTCTCCACGTTCTCGTATTGATTATGAACATGGACTAGAAGAAGGAGAATCGGATGCAAAAATGTCTCCGTTCCTCATGCCATCGGGTACAGACAGTGTTCCATTGGAGCACAATGTTTGATTCATGCGTTAACAGTAACTAGTTTACTCGTTAACAGTAAAGAATCACTCGTTAAAAGTATTTGGTTCATTGGTTAACAGTATTTAGTGTACTTGTTAATATTAAAAATATCTGTGGTATTTTCTAACATTATTGTTAGTTTGCTGCATGTTTGGTTAAATTTTAGATACCGCTGTAGTGTTTATTATTTGTTTTCATGTCTTATTTTTTATTAAAAATAGAAAAAAAGGAAAGAAGATAGGGGTAAAATTGTAAACTTATTAAACTTTGAATTAAACCAATGGACTAACCCTTTCATACATTTTGTTCAATGTAAATAAAAGGAGGAAACTCACAATTTCGAACAGGGAGACGTGGGGGATTTTGATAGCAGCTAATTTATCCTACATAAATCAAAAACGGCAAAACGACTCAATATTTCTTTTGAACNGAGGAAACTCACAATTTCGAAGAGGGAGACGTGGGGGATTTTGATAGCAGCTAATTTATCCTACATAAATCAAAAACGGCAAAACGACTCAATATTTCTTTTGAACATGACTATAAACATCAAATTTCGAAAAAGGAGAGATGTGGGGGGATTTGCTTGTTGGTCAAGTTTGCAGGAGTACATTGGTGGAAAGTAAAGAGTTCTCTGGCGTATTTGCAGCGGTTCGGGAGATAGTGGTATAAAAGGAGTATTTGATTAGATTGTAAGGGTATGGCACAACCACGGAAGAACTATGATGATTCGAATGTTTCGAATGCCTAAACTACTTATTGCTATTTACCATTGCGTGGAGCTGAGGGCTTCAAGAGTGAGAGGGAAAATAACTCGGAAAGCATGACATACTGAAGGGTAGAGTTGTATAGTATGTATGTTCAAACCCAATTTTGGTAAAAACTTTGAGTGACGCTTGCTTAGTTGTTGCGGCTCCAATTCAAAGTCAGGTAGCTCTCAATAGCTGATGATTGAAAACCCCATTTTGCTTCATCAACGCCTACCCGTTCAAGGATTTTATCTTAGCCTATTTCAATTAACAAACCTTCTGATTCAACATTCATAGAAGCTCTTCTATCCCATGAAATGAAAGTACATAGAGATAAACAAAGTCGAAGTAACACAAATATGGAAGAATCGAAAGCGTTCCCTGGGCTTACTTAAACCTAATACCACTCCTCACTCAGCCATCAAAATCATAACAGATCAATGATACAGCTAATTTTGTCCGTATTCTTCATGCAAATGGATGGTAGCATGTAGTTAATATCACACTCTGAAAACCTGACATCTACAAAGGCAAGTCTATCGTAAAGTGTGTATATATATATATATATATATATATAGGTGGAATAATGTTATGAAGTATATATTCTATGCATAGGTTATATACATAGCGTTAGCTTAAATAAGTAGGTACGCAAGCAACTGAAGAGAGAGAGAGAGAGAGAGAGAGAGAGAGAGAGAGAGACGCCAGTACATGTCATCAATAGACAGAGGACGAACAACCTCCACCAACAGCGTCTCAGATGCCGACGGTTTTGAAGAGAAAATCCCGGACTGATAAGTGAGTGTTGGAAAGAGGGTCCTTTCCTTCGTCAAAGAGTTATACAAGCCGTCAGTCAGGCAGTTTATATCAAGTCACAAGTCCCTTTCAATGGACCAAATCAGTCGAGTATATGATGCCAAGTTCTACTCATGCAGTCGCATCTTCTTATATGCATATGGGAATAATAGTCACATTGATAGACTCGATTCAATTTCCTCTACATTGTCACACAACACAGCAACTCAGCTGGTATACATAATGCTCGCTTTGCATTCAAATCCATGGACTCTGATAAAGAGTCCCTCCTCTCCATACTCCATTCTCCTACTAAACTCTAAAAGAAGCCTTTATATTCCAAATCACAACACAACTGTGTATCTTTCTGTATTCCTCACCTTATCACCCACCAATTTTTACCCATACACACAGCCCTCAAAATCCTTCCCGCAGATAAGTCGCTTAGTCCTTTCATTCTTTGCCAACACCACAACATGCAAAAGGCACGAGAGTCAAACTCACTCCCTTTAATAGTATATACCCAATACCCACCTTTTTAAACCTATCGAAAACCGTACGTACCTAATGCATTTCTGCACACGTCCGCATCATTAATCTAAACTAATTAGATGAATTCCTAAGCTAACAGATCCTACACTACTACAAGCTCTCTTATACTTCCCTCATTGTCATGTAAGCATGTATGCAAAGTAATGCAATAAGCTACAGACATTCAGATAATGCAGATTGCTTGATCTACCTTCACTCGTACACTCACACACAAAGCTCTCCTACTATTGTACTACTACTACCAGTACTACCACTTAAACTCGATCTCACAAAATCCAGACGAAACGAGTTTATCGTCTCCTCAATTCAGTCTCCTCTCCAACAGCTCTGGTCTCAATATAGGATATTTCGTGTACTTTATAAAACTCAATGAAACTTGATCGCTCATCCAAACCTATCCATAAATCCAAATTCATTTAAGCAATAAAAAAGGGTGTGACTTCCACATAAGATACGAGTGAGACTCATATGACGACGCTCCTCTGACAAGTTCAAAGAAGTACGTTTTTTTACTTATACACTGCAAGCGTTGGTAGATGAGCTTGAAAGACGAAGCCAAGCTGAAGGTATTACGTTTTGCACTTGAACACAACTGATAGCTCTAATCTGAGAGACAGTCACTGGCCTCTAGCATCCGATCAACTTCACATTACACATTCATTCATAATAACAGGCAACAAGGAATATAAAATGACCGGACCGGGACAACAATAAAACCAAGTATGTATTCAGAGCTCTTCGCCAAAAGACAAGCTAATCTGATCTCTTAGTATCCACTGTATGGGCACGTTGCTTCACATATTAAAAAAAAACTCTCCGATAAGTTCAAGAGATACAAATAAGCTGCCATTGGAATAGGTCATTGGAATAGAAGTTGAATTTGTTGAAACTAGCTAACAAATGACATCATATTATTATTATTAATTATCATCATCAGTCGAGTGAACTAAAGGAGTTAAAACACTACTGTGAGCAATGGCGTATTTTCTATATAACTACACGTTAACATCTAAGGCTCATCATGCTCTTCAACTTGCCATTATCGCAGATCACAAATAATCACATCACAAGGCATCAGCCAAGATCACAATTCTCCATTTAAACCCGTGTGTGAAGTATGAACACAATGCAGGGCTGGGTTATGGCACTGCAGGCATACTACATTTAGTTAGACAGTATCAACATCAACAATCCTGCGTCGGCAACACAACCTTCCTACAGTTTGGATGTGGAAAAAATGTGTCATAATCGATCGATTTTAATATAAAAGGGAATTAATGAATACATGACTACTATGTTTGTGAGGAATCAGGTCTTTCATACGAATGCGCTTTGAAAATATTTTTCCCTGCACTTTGCTCTATGATGAAGACCTCAACTGCAACTATGAGATAGAGAAGGCATCTCAGAAATGCTAGTCAATAAAATCTACTCCACCATGTATATTATTCTCCACTCCGCTTCGTTTGGGGAATTATCTGAAATCCTCTTTCTTCCTCCGCTGCTGACATGGCCGGTCGACAATATATAACTACTACTACTACACTACTATAACTCTACACGGTGAATATAATATGCTCTCCCATTTTCATTAAGCTAAATTTTCACTGTATTTTCAAACCAGGACGACTGACTATGCAATTCAATAAACATTGTATGAATATTTTGATGTACAGACATAAATATGTTGTGTTGAAAGCCCGGTTGAAATCATTACTTTTACAAGGAAGCCATGTAGTTCATATATAGATCGACATTAAACCACCATCTGCCATCTGCCTTTGCTTACACATACATAATATCGTATTTGCTATACATAATAATATTTGACACTGGGTGTAACTTACTCTATTGATATACTTTGTCGTGAACCGTGCTCCTATGGCCGAACAAACTCACTTAGTTTGGTATTGGTATTTGTAGTACACATACACAAACAATGAACTATAACAGTTTACTCAAGAATCCTGCAAGACTTATACTGTACTGATACTGAGACAGTTGAGACCACTAAATATTATCACATAACTTGACTACGTTCAATGTTGTTCAAAGGATAAAATCTGAACCTATTAACAAAATACAAAACTTACTTTTCAGGAGTGGAATATCGGCTGTGATGTATGTTGTTGCGTTTTCCTCTACGTTATTCTGAAATACAATCCCAACAGTTTCAAATAGAGCATAAAATCACATTTTCATAATTTAATACACTCCCATGTTCTCTTCATGCTTTCATTTGATTTCAAGTTTCTAGCCATATATTTATGCAATTAGAAAAAAACAGAGTATCGTTTTATGATACCCCTATTGCAACCATAAATAATTCCCCTATCTGTGAAACACTTATATTACGCTCTCCACTCTCCACTAGTCTTTCTATATACCCTTTCTTGCTACAACTTCTCACAGCACTCACAGCAACCACAATTTTATTAGTAGGGTTTACATCTTATGTGGCCCCAAAGTAATCTTCCATAAGAAGATTGAAAATTCGTTTGGAACGGGTTTCATGCTTCTAAAAATTATTAGCTCTCCAAGTGATGAATATAAAGATTTTATTCTACTACTCAGGATGATACCCAAACGCACAATGAAAATATGCAGTTTCAAATGAACAAACTTTAGAAGTGCCTGTAACTTTGTAACTCAATGTGCGTTGATGAGACACACAATATGTAATTCTTCTCGTTTGCACTTCAAGACTAAATATTCAGTAGTATTTAATCTTGAATTGTTACTCTGCATCTTTACTATTCCACTTACTACCTCACTACAAAAAACAGTATGGTGAATTGTAGGCTAATCCCGCCAAACAACAATGGAGAGCACAACACCACCACCTATGCCCCTACTTCAAATTTTGTGGTGTACCGCCTCAACTTCACTAAAGTTATGTCTACGAATCGTTTACTGTTATTTTATTTCATTTTTTGTAAAATATTTTTCAATGTAAATGTAAGGCTGACTTAATGGAACATTTTCTGACACAAGATATTATATTCACCATCCACCCTAAATCATTTTTCCTATTTTCACTCAACTAAGCTCAGTGCAGTATGCCAAAATATCACGTTTTCCTTTCTCAACCAAATATCTTATTCAGTTTAATCAGGTAGGGGAACAATATCATTTCATGCCACAGTATATAATTTCCTGAGATCCTGTCTGCTTTATGCTGTTGGCTGTGGAACGAGGAAAAAAAAGGAAAGAAAAAAAGAATTCTACGTGACACACTATATACACCAAGGAACACATATTGAAAATTATGCTCTTAACACATCTCATCTCATTTGGTAATACCTAAATCTATCTCTTTCCTACAAATGCACAAAAATGAATACGAATATATACCATATACATGAATGTATATGGTGTTAGATGAGGCTTAGAAATCGTTTCTGTATGTTCTGTTACTTAATCTAACACCACATTCTTTCACACTTCATATTATGCTCATTACAAACAGACATACACACAAAATCATACCCTCCCTCACCATCATTTGTGGAATGAAAAACGGAGATGTAGCAGCACCAACCTGTCCATCTTCCATGGCAATGGCATTATGAATTACAAGGGAGTCTTGACCGTCAATAGATACATGACCAGCCGGTACAAGAACATCAGCCCTTCGAATGGTGTATTCTCGTCGATTAGATTCGTAGAAGCCTGCCGCAGTGGCGGCGGCATGCATATTACTTGGCGCTGATACATGGATACTTTCTCCATCGCTCCTTCGTATCACTTCGTGGGGAGAGCGTTGAGCTGCCAATTGATGACCCTATAATAAAGTTGACACTCAAACTTTATAGAAGTACTACACATTAAATTATTTTCCGTTAATTCAAACTAAAGTATATGCAGTCAATAGTTTCGTTATTATTTATTCGTACGCGGACTGATCACAATCACCCGTGGTTTAGGACTACGGGCAGCAAACATTATAATGTAAATCTTTGCAAACCGAACCACAAATAAGGCATGACTTAACCTGGTAGTGCTGTTGGTGTAAAGAGTTGAGCTGAGAGTAAGGGTCACCACCGGCCGCTGAAAGATGAGCAGCAGCATGAAAGTCGATTTGTTGCTGTGTAGTTGGAAACGGCGGTGGGAAATACGGTGGCTGAAAATCAGTTGTTGGTGTCATCCTGGTTGCGGATGTGAACGATGCAGTTCCACCTGACACAGCTGTCCCTATTGTTGTTATGGCACCAAGAGAACCTCCGTGGCCTGACACCCTCTCCTGTGAATGCAATAAATCACACTTTTATGCTAATGCTGCTTACTGTGCTTATCTCAAGTTGCAAGAATTTGTTTTCTTGCTCTTCGAATTCAATTGAGATTAGGGAGGCATCTTAATTGACATTGACATGAAAGTTAAATCATTCTGCACTACTGCGATTAGCAGTCAATTTGTCTACAAAATACACTTTCAAAAATGTTTAGAATATATTGAAGTGAAAAATCTGTTTGCTTGTACTTTGCATGTAACAAAGTTTATTATAAGTAAGTACATGCACCGACGGGTTTCTATGTCGTCATGCAACAAAAAGAGACACCCGTCTTTCCCCGGAATCACTCTTATCCACCCATGCAGTGTGTAGACATTAACTTTAGTAAATGAAGCGACTTTCAAATATATATTCAATTAAAGGTCACCATTAAAAACTGTGGAAAGGAATCTTCCGTGCATTTCATTGTTTTTGAGCCTTACATCCAATGTGATAAGATAGGTTCTTCTATTTGCAAAGTTGTAGTACAATTGAATGATTGAATATTAAATTATTCGTTTCGTCAACCATTACACCAAATCCACAGAAACGGTACAATCACACTTCAGTTAGAGTAGCAGCACTACTTACAAACAGTTTACACCTTGGATGATACTACCACAAAACCAATGCAAAAACCTATTTTACACTAATACTTAATGGCAACATTTTACTAACACTAAAATTGTACTGATTTATGACTGCTGACTTAGTGGAGGCAAATATGTTCTGAGATGTTTGAAATTTGATGTCCTACGTCCTCGCGTGTATCCTCCGAAACGTAAGAAGCAACTGAGATTTTTTTGAACGCACCTCCGAGCTATATAACATGAATATAGGTTCACTCCCTCCCGAAACTGTTGCTTCGGGCCTTTCATGCCCCGAAAAACATTCCCCTCTTATATCATCTACATGTATGTATATATATATTTATTTATTTTATGTACATGTATATATGCTTATGCTTGTATTGATAAACGTAAAGCTAGCCTCAGTTTTGATATTATGTTTTATGCTTACATCTGAGGTATTGGAAGTTCGACGTTGAGTACATCGTCGGACGGTATTCACTCACTAAACTAAAATCTTTACATCCAACAACTAATTTTCACCTCATTTCCTCTTCAAAACATACGTGTTTGGAAACCTCAGCTGAAGTTGCTAAGTTGATCGTCTACTTTAGTCGAGTTTCCGAAATCAAATACTACTTAATTGACAAGATGCATGTAGGCAATCCTGCGTTGCAGATTAGAAACTCTAACTATGAACCGCTGCACTTGAATGGAAAACTAGGTGGAAAGCGAGTGGCTTAATATACTCAATTGAATTTAGTCCTCCGTGCACCCAATAAACCATTCAAAGAGGGTGGATTTTGTGATGTGAATCTACTCAATAAATGTGTATTTCTCAAACATCGTCCTTTCATCGTTCACAAACAAAATGTGTAGTGATGGAGTATGTGAGGGAGTATTGTAGAATATAGTACTGTGATGAACATTAAGCTCTGGTGTAGAAATAGTGTAAGATATCAAGAAAATGAAATAAAAGAATAATCAAGAGGGACATTGGATCAAGTGTACAGGAGAACGTCATGTCAAAGTGTTTTCAATATGCAAACGATGAATATTTATTATTTACATGAAGAGAGAATTTATGCTACCCCCCTTCTGAAAAATTTGGGCGTATCCTAGTCAGTCATAAAACAGATGCAATTAACAAATTCCACTATGCAGAAAAAATATTTTCAAGTATTTTACATCCACCCTCAACATGAAGATCTCTGAGTTGAACCCATCCCATAGGAACTCCTACTCGTAATCCCATATGGTGAACTAAACTCAACCCGCACCCCCGTAAAGGCGAAGCCAAGAAAAGAGCGCTTTTTGGAGAAGGCCACGTCCAGTCTCAACCCAGCTGGTGTACATAGCTTGGCCGTATGAAATGAAGTACCCACAACTTGTTGTCTGACTTAACCACCTATTCCATCCAGACCGAAACCATCCATTACGTACTACCTCGCCTAATGCACTCTGTCAGATATCCAGACAGATTATCATTCATTCAGACCGAGCGATCATGCAGATTTTCGCCATAAAGTCAATCTACAAAAAGTGGTTCTGCCACATTCGTCTAGAGTGGTTGATGATGCTGGATTTACTCGTACAGTACACTGATGTTTTATGAATGAACCAGATCAAATGATGCTCACTACAGGTTACATACAATTGCTTAGTATTTCGCTTACACCACACCAACTCGTTCTCCTATTACTCTTTGGTGATACACAAGTACATTATGTGCAAAGCAATCATCAATATGATACTGAGATGATGATTCAAGTCATTTCAGCTCTGAAACTCATTCTCTTCTCCGCATCATCTTCAACCACACCTAATGCTAAGGAAAAGGATTTTTGGTAGAAAATTACCAGCGTCTGTTTAGACCCTTAGGGCCTCTACAGACGCGAAAATGGTCGATACAGAGATGCTTTGCCTAGAGCTAACTGGGATACCCCAAAACATTCACACTACTTTTTATAGAGCGTGACCTCCCAGAGTCCTAAGGCCACACTGACTATTTATTTATAGACACGCCAAGATGCACATCATTTACCCATCTATTCCATTACCAACTCCAGGCATCTCTCTATTCCGTTTCACAATTGGCAATGTCCAATTGTTCCACACAAACAGCATGGAATATTTATATTTCACATATTCATTCCAAGACAAACTGTTAATTCAGCAATATTCCATTACAAAACCAATTTAACTATATCTAATTTAAATTCATCATACATATCCAACAAAATGACCAGCTAACCGCTCACAATTTCATGCAGTTACTTTAAAATTTAATAATACCGTACGATCAGCGGCTGGACCAAATTGAAGGAATTAAGAAAATTATATTCCTTTCTTTAATAGCTAACTACTCTAACAACTCAACCACGCATTATTGATATTTCCAAAGTTAAATAGAATTTTAACAAGTTACAAACTAAATGACATAAACAACAATTATTTATTCTATAATTTGCCGCTTTGTAAAATTTTATAGTTTGTTTTTGATACTTGATAATATTTTCGTATTACCGCGTGAACATAATATGACATGAAAAAACTTTGAAGAAGGTACGAATATTATATCAAAACTTGGAATATGTTCAATTCGAACCTACCATAAAAATGAAATGCATATTAATAACCCTACATTCTTCAAGACAATAGTCGTTAATGCCTTAGCTTTGATACTCTTTTCATACTAAGCTTTGAGAACGCATGGATGGTAAATGAGTAATTTCCCGCGCGGATACTCCAAATCAATACATTTCGTATTTGAGGATAAACCGACAAATTGCATCTTTTGTATGTTCAACAATGTTTACCTGTCGGCGAAAAACTATCTCAAAAATCCTGTTCAAATTTAGTGAACAATTTAAACGAGAAGAAGGTAATGTATTACAGAAAATACACAACTAACTGTACATTGATGCAATCGTTAAATAAAGTCAACTGTAGTCACATATACACTAGCCTATCCTCAATCTTCAACCTGTGTCTCCAGGAACACATAAGTTTGATAACTAATTGAACTATTCATTGGAGTTCTCAGGTTATTTCTGAATTGTGATAAGTACATTTCCTAATAGTTTAGTTTTAAGTAGGTATATAAAAAAAACGTCGCAAGTTGGGATATAAATTAAAAAGAAACAGGGATTTAAAATTGTTTACGTCTCCATCTCCATTCTCATCATCGGCTGTGGCTTGCTGAATAAGAAAAGTGACATTTTGCGCCGTGTCACCATTAGTCTGGACCACGGTTGCGAGTTGTTTTCTGGGTAGTAGAGCTTCTCCATCTGTGTCGACGTCTTCAATCTCTCTTTTTGGCACGATACTCATGAGGACTACAGTCCCATCAGGAATGACTTGACTATTTTCTACCGAAGTTGTAGAAGAAATTGTCGCAGTGGTTGCCGTCATTATAGTTGAGTTAACGATGGTACCAACACCATTGGTCACAGTTATTGTGGTTGGATTATCCCCGCTCACACTAACAATATCTCCCTCGTTTTCCTCTCCAGAATGGATATTGTTTACCTCTTCGTTTAATCTTGTTCCGTTTGTGTCTAAAGGGCTCATTGTTGCGGCCATGTCGCATTTCATTGCATCCAAATTACTGAATTGTATTTTGAACTTCAGTTTCAGTTTTTGGGGCTCTCTTGAAAGAGCCCTGACCGATTAATGTACAGGAATAGATATATAGTACAAAATAGATCTTGCTAGTAAGGTTGCAGTTGCACTCTATGTACTATACCGTCATGCATGCATATGCACAACTTTTGGCTTTTCTACCGCCTTATTCCTGTACTAGGCAATAACTCAGTTTAAGTGCGTAGTGAATACTTACTAGTACTGTACTAAGACACGCATCAATGAAAATATCATGAAATTAAATAAAATATATTATGTAAATATATTAGCATTCTGCACTGATAATCAAAACATCGTTTTTCCACTTTTTGCTTTTATTTTGAATACAAAGTTAAACAACTTTGGAGAAAAGTCACAATCTTCTTTTGTGGAAGGCAACCAACATTTAGAACAAAAAACTTGAAAATTAAACGTAGAAAAACAATTAAAAATTAAATCACACGAAAGTCATAGTTATAGAACAGCCACAGGGTGGAATGCACATTTAGGGAGTACTCGACTAGGAGGCATATAAAGAAGAGATTTATTGGAGTGCAGGAGTATAAAGTTTTGTGTAATATTTTATTAATGTCAATATTGATTTATCTTTTAGTTTCCGCAAGCTATTTTTCAGCCCGCGAAACTGTCCTACAGAAGATATTGCAGCTTCAATTTGAACTGAAACTACATTCACAATCCACAGTTAAAATTAAACATACGTGTCATTGTTGTCATTGTAGCAACTAAAGTCAAACATGTCACTTATGATGACTTATTTTCTGTTATTGTATTGTGTTCCGCCTCACTCCCGCTTCCACTGCACATTTTGTTAACGTCAATGCCAATCTACATTATATACACGCTGTCTACTTGCACCCCGATGGCGATGGATTTGTTGGTTTGATGTCTGAGAACCGGGCTTGATTTGTAGGCAAATCTATATGACAGAGGACGAACGATTTTGCACAAGCACTACTAGTGACTCGAATTTAGTTCACTCACGCCGACCCATGACACAGTATAATAGTCTGAATTTACCTACGTACTGTGTATAAAAATTATTATTGTAACGTGTGCACAATTCCTATAATTACGTCTGCCTCACTGACACTTCGTTTTCAACACTACTATAGGAGTAATAGTATTTGTATTCCCAAAATCTGATGTTACTACGAAATTTTTGCGCGGACTTTTGATGCTGAATTGTGTGGAAAAGGTGTAGATGATACAAAGACGAGACTGAGAAATACGAAAAAAGAGGCAAGATGGCTTCGAGAACCTCGGTAGATTTTTTTTTCGCGTGGGTATTACTATGTATACTGAAGACAAGAAAAAAGGTAGTGGGCTAACGAGGAGGCTCAAACACGGAGTTAGGGACTGGAAATACAATCACAGCCCCTCTCAGGTATGAAACAGGTACCTGTCCAGCACACCTGATCATAACTCTTTATACTGTATACTCTTCAACCTCTCATTACTTGACTTGTTACATAAATCTGATTCCAATCCAATTCCAAATGACTGAGTCGCTTCTCTATGAGACAGGAGGACTCTCTTTCCATTAACACTGCAATTATTTCTTTGCTCCCCACAGCTCATACTATGTACTAAGAAGTATAAAATGTAATGATAACACAGCGATAGATAACAGAGAATTGAACATTCCATGCATAATTCGATCAATAATGGACGAACTTCATTTGACTGGAACGCATCATACACCTAAGGATGTAAATGGAATACGGAGTTCTCTGCATGTACTATATAACCAACATTGCTTTCAATCTGTACGTTCTCAGCTCATCTTAAGCTGCTATTATTTGTATTTGCAATTGGAGCTGCACTGCACATAAACTGAGGTTTCAATCTAAATGCATTATTTACTGTCCACGAAACGAAGAGATATTTCGAATTCGAGTAACGGATTGCCGACAGGCATGGTAGGACCCAGTTTCCATTCCTTCTGCAGATACGTAAGGTAGAAAATTCGATTCTAGAATGACACGGGAGAGAATGAAGACAGGAACCGGTGAGACTCTAAATTGATTCCACATAGCTTTGCATCAATTTAATGTCCTAGGGCTGTTACAATAATGCATTGCGATGCAAGTATGAGGAGATGAGATTCAGGCAAAATATTCTAGGCTACGCTGTAGGCTAAAGCCCTTGAGTTAATGTTTTGCTGTGAGAGAACGGCGCGACGCTGGAAGGCAAGTTGTTGGATTTGGGTTGATCGAGTAGTATGGCCTGCTCTGCTTTGGCACATACACAGTGCACTGACTATACAGCAAAGTGAACAGGTAGGTAAAGGATGTACAGATTAAAGCTACTAGGTATTGCCCAGGTACCAGGGCCAGGGTAGTCGCAGTACCACCCTCAGACACTATAGAGAAACATCCCCCAATATCACCAACTTAAACTCACAGCCACAGCACAATGCTGCTCCATGCTCTCTACCCTTTACATTGGCTGACGATC
>JAAXYV010000051.1:0-17824 GCA_036851875.1 Novacerus sp. FZ-2019
CACAGAGAGAGAGAGAGAGAGAGAGAGAGAGATAGATGTACACACAGAATCAACGGAGTAGTAGAGTCGACTCGATTCCAACAAACTCTCTCTACTCTCCTTCTTCTCTCTTCCTCCCCATACTAACAACGATATCACCGACTTTCACGCCAGCAACTCTTTGCATCGGCTGCATCTCAAAACGCTTACGTAGAAAAGCAATTCCTTCTTCCCAGTCGTGTCTGCCTGATTCCTCTATTTCTCTTCAGAGAAAGTAAGGTACAGAGGTATCTCTCTTTCTCTCTTCTCTCTCTACCTCATTCCACTGACACTTTTTCTGTGTAGATACTAACTCCCTACATCTATCCCTGGTCGAAGCCACTTACTTTGAAGTAGAGAGCTGCTGAGATGAGTTGAGAGCTTGAAGAGAGCTGAAGGAATTCGTGCCAGGAAATTGTGCCTGCCAGCCTTAGTCTGACTGAGAGGCATAGTAGGGACATAATCTTGTATTCTACGAGTGGGGAATGGGGCTGGTTGTAATCAACAGTTGCTTCCACCTGATTGATAGGTGATGATTTTTGAGGGAAAGAATGCGCTCGGTGGAATGTGGTGGGTGAAGCATGAGATGGAGAATTGGAAAAAGGACAAGAACTACTACAATCCTTTGAGAATACATACATTACGTACAGTTGCTGGCTACGAACGGGATTCCCTGGACTGACGTGAAGGACAATAATAAGGGAACTAAAAGAAGATGACTGCTCTCAAGCCTCTCCTCTCCGGCCTTTAGTTACTACTATACAGTGTTCCAGAGAGACCAGCCACAGACGTTTCAGAACATAGGATATACAATATACAAGGAAAGAGGACAGAGTGAAATCAGGCAGAGAAAAGTGGAGCCAGACTGAATGTGGTATGTACATAAAATACCAGGGTTAGAATTTATATTATATGTATGTAGTTCTCTTCTTCCTTCTCTCTTCTCTCCTGCCTCCTTCAATGCGCTCTACTGTACACAGAACACTAGCTGAGTTCAGCTTAACACAAGAGAACTGAACAGAGAGAAATAGTCTGTAGTCTGTACATAGTTGTTGGATTTAGAGAAGGACACATAGGACATAACACATAGTATGAGAAAGAGAGAAGGGGAAAGTATGGAGCCATGCAGCTTCAAGCCCCTGTCTCTCTTTCTCTTTCTTGTTTGCTCTTGGCTTGCTCCCTTTAATCGGATGGAGGCGAAGTGTAAGACCATTGATGTGATGCTTTGTAAGAAACTGCAATAAATGAGGATGGCAGGGTGCAGAGGAGAATGACAAATGTTGGCATATACCAAGACTTTTCAGGATCAATCAATATCGCAATCGAATCATTCTCGCCGTGATTTGGCAAAGAAAGGCGAAAATTTAATTAAATCACAAGACAATAGGTTGTCGGATAAAAGCAGGCAGCTGCTCAACGTTTGATAGCAAGTCGAAATCTGTCGCTTGAGGAAGAACTCGTTTGCAAGCTGCCATTCTCTCAGAACCGACACCCAGTCAACTCTATGCATACATACCTACTCTACCCCACGCTACAACGACACTCTTCCATCCAACTATCCCTATATGCTTACTTGTCTCCAGTCAGTTACACACTACACTACTACACCACTACTACATAGTATATAACTCTACCACCGCCCGCGACTCTCAACCATTACACTACTACCACCACTATTACTATTACTTACTTACTTACTTACTTGCATACTCTATATTCCATTCTCCAACTATACTGGTATGACAGTATACATACTCTACTCTGAGAACACTACCCGCACGTTACGAAAGAACACAATTTAATGGATGTGGGTAGGTATGGTATGCACTTTGAGAAGTTGAGAAGCCACTACCAAGCCATTCTCAATCTAGCCTCACTATTAACTATTCTGACAAACCGAGTACACACACACAGTGCATATTACATATAGCTGATCACACCTCCATTCACACACCCATCATTTCACACTTGCTCTACATCCTCCAATGAATCTATCAACTTGTCTTCTTATCAAAATACCACCCAGCTCATGATCGCATCACTCCCTTCCTCCTCCCATCCATCCTCTATATATCCCTTCATCTGTCGTTACTTCCTCCCTTCCTTTCACAAATTCCCTGCTCCTATTCTCCACTGTTTGCTCACACAGTCTTTCTTTTCCTCATGCCCACCCGTCTCAATAAATAATACACAACTTTTGCACCCGTCCCATCCATATCAAAACTGAGCTTCAGCCCATCTGATGCACAAATCATCACCCGCCAAGCCAACCGTAACCAAGTCAAGAAGTCCAACCATACAGCCACTACCTTCACTACTAACTTATCGGCTCTACGCTTTCAGTACCTATATAATATATTGCCACATCAACACACAGGCTACCTATAGTATCTGTAGCGAAAGAAAGAAAATAAAAAGAAGAAATAAAAGTCTTGCCACGCATTGTAATCATGTGTAGTGTAACGAGTTGATTAGAATATGATATTTCGTGATACTTTCTCTGAGGACATGAGGACATAATATAGACTACTTGTGAATTTCTGATTTGTAGATAGTCATGCATGGTGAGCTAATAAAATGCAAAGATTCTTCCTCCCTCTTTGCAATGTCTACTCTGAAGGAGTAAAGTAGGTATTGGTATTGTATTGTGGCGGAGCTCAAAGTCAGGAGTCATGAGGCAAGGATTCAATTCAGCTCAAAGAATCTCCTCAGTCATCGTCAGAGGAGTTGAGCTTTGAATTGACGAAGTGTACAGAAAATGTAGTCAGTCAAATTTCAATAGAGGTTCAGGCCCTTGTTCGACGTGTTATTATGTACTAAGCTGATTTACGATTGTATGCATGGCTGTCTGTGTGTTTGTGTTGTGTGTGTTATGTGTGTGGGGCTGTGCAAGTATTGCGTCTACATTTTGGGAGAGGGGGAGTTCATCGAATGATAATGCTTGATGACGGAGGGGTAATTGGGGTCGAGTCTAGGTGTACGGCATCTATACTTAACCTTCTCCAAACAGTAAAATATAATGATACTCAGATTTACATAGTGTGGTCATCATTAAATATGGCTTTGGTAATTTGAATGAAGTACACAAAGGCAATGATGGCGATGTATGACAGAAGGGGGAGGAGGTCTAAAATTGGCCGAATTTGTACAACGTAATACTTGCATAGTCCCTATGTGTGTGCAAGTGTGTGTGTGTCATGACAAGACTGTTGGAAATCCGTGGAAAAATACATGAAATACATGTATTTGAACAGAGAAATTTTTGCCTGACTGGTGTAGGGTGTAGTGTAGTTAGTTGCCTTGCCTAGGTTTAGGATTGACTCGACTTTTTGACTGCCGAAGAGCTGAACTGAACTCGACGCGACTCAGTAGTTTAGTTTCTCTCAGACACATGAAATTCTCATGTACGTAAGAGTCAGACAGTCACTTCACGTCGTCACGCCCGCCCGGAAAAGGCAACCGAGAGAACTTTCCTTTTCTGCCTTGCTTTGAAAGGAAAAGGAACGGAAGTGTGACAAATACTCCTTGATACCTATCTCTGTATGCTCTCTACAATCTAGCTACAACTGCTTCTCTGCACTGCACTGGTTTCACCAGCTTCACTCAAGTCTAGTCACTCCGTCTTCTTTCCCACTTTCACCCGTTCTCACTTTACTATTTCGTATGCAGCCTTCCTTCTCTGACACTCGTTCCGTTTCGTTTCCTTACCTACTCTTCCTTTGCTTTCCCTTTACTTTTACTTACTTATATTATACTTTAGTCTCTCACTTCTTTTCCCTTACGTTTCTTCTTCCACTGCACTGAAAAATGCCAATCCCAACTTTCCTTACCACTTTTTTCCTACCTTATCCTTAAGAACCATGGAGCTTATTGACTTGACTTGACTGACTGACTGACTGAATCTTTGCAATCAACATAAATCGACCAACAAACACGTGCTCTGCCAATGTGGACTCCACTAAGCCCACACAATCTATGCTATGACGGGTGAAAAAAAAAACACCAAAACAGGGACAGTAGAAAAGCGTCAGAACAGTTGGCTTAAGATGGGTAGGCATGCTTTAGAGCTGAATAAAGAAAGGAGGGTTGACCTTTACCACCAAAAGTATTCGTAGTCGTATATATACATATATCGAAAGAACCAATTGAATGGAATTCATAAAATACCACAGGACTGCAGTGAGAACTCTTTTCCATCTCTACTCAAGGTATTGATATTGATTGTGCAAACTCAGTAATATCCGTTTATCAGAGAACCCCAATGGTCAATTTGTTCAGACGGAATATGTAACTACCTTTACGACTACTTTCACAGTTTACCAATTCTGATCTTGTCTGCCCTCCTAACCAAGCAAGTTGAAGTCAGGGAGAGCGCAATTTATAACAGCATCGCCGAATCAAATCCTACCACAAAAGCATCATTCCTATGGTCAATCAGCTCCAAACCATGCGTAGCTGTACATCGTATCCCTTCGCTTCGCTCGTGCTCTTTTCTCTTTCATTTATTGCTTGTCCAAGAGACAGACAGAACCCACATGTGGGTGTGCTGTGGTGCAGACGGGCGGATGAAAGAGAGAGCAAAGAAGAGACGAGTTGGTGGATGTGCCATCACTCTAATTTGTCTCTCTTTTACTGTCTCTCACATCTGACCTACATTATATTGGGTATACACAGAAAAGCGAAGTACAGATGCTCTATCTGTACTGCACTGTAGTTTCTGCGATGCATTTTCTATTCCTTCACTATTCACATGTCCCTATTCTATTGTATAACATACTACTTGTGTACGCAGATCGGATTTCGAACCACCGAGAATTTTATAAACATGATTACTTACACAATACGTATTCCAAACACAAACAGTTAAGTCATCACTTACCTTTCCAAAACAACTCCGCTTATTCATTGCAGCTAATGCAGCTGCGGCAGCATGATGCTCCCAAAACTCTATAAATGCATACGGGTCTCCGTTAGGCTGAAAAAAGACAAAGAATACATCACTGAAAATCATTCCGACAATACCATTCTATCCCATAACATTACATTTACATTAGGTTTATTCCATTCATAATCATCATGAACTTTGGAATAAGTAAAATACGAGAAACCATGACTTACTATAGTCATCCTACATAATATTAATAGTGTATATAAAAATAAAGGATACAACAAACTCGTCGGATCGGGACAGCAACGAATGCTGCTCAAAATGTAATTTTAATTCCACATTTGTTGCCTGTTAATGGGAGGAAGTAAGGGGAGTGCTCGCAGTTATATTTCAGAACAAAAGTAGAAGAAATTGTTGTAGTGGTGGTAGAAAGTATATGTGCCGTAGTATCCGTGGGAGAAGATTGAGCTTTGCTTGGGTTTGCGTACTTTGGCTTGGTTCTCGAGTCATTTTAATCGAGAGCCAGAGAAAAGCTTTTGCCTCCTGGAATTACACTTCTTTCGGTCAATTCAAATACACGCCAAGATAAACAACAAACAAAGGGGAGAATTGTAAGAGCAATCAATGTGAATGGAAAAGAGCTTTTTGAAGACGGCGAAGGATGATAATAGGATTAGAGAAGGAAGTTACACAGATGCATAAGAAAGTGATACTAAAGTTAGGAGAAGAGGCTGTGCCATGTCACCTTTTCCCTTGAATTTCTATTTGATCGTCACCCGCTTCAAATTCACCTATTCACCACCACCATTGGCAGAGAAGATTAGGAGGATTTTTTTCCTATCTACTCTGTCCAATTTGCTCGCTTCTTCACACGACCAAGTCTTATAGGTACACATAGTCCAAAGTTCAGTTCTATACCATTCTTCTCTATGCCATCATCCATTACATTACATCCTCTCTTCTATACTCCGTTTCTTTCTACTGCTGCTCCTATTACTACTGTTCTGCTACTCTCTCTACAGTGTTCTGTAAAACTACCTACTTACACCCTATCTACTGATACTACACACCCAGCTCTCTCTCTCTCTCTCTTCCTACATACGCAGAGTTAACTAATGCCATTTGCTCCAACTAGCCAGCCAATATCAATCTTAAACCATTTCTTACGACTTTCTCCCAGTCCAAGTCCAATCTGATGCGAAAGTCGACAAAAATAATAAAACCTATATATACGAATACTTCCCGAAATACTAGCTCCAAGTAATATGTTAAGAGGAGGTAAAAAGAAAGCTAGTGCCCAACATTTATACACAAGTGAAGCTATTTCAGGGTCTCTCTCTCTCTCTCTCCCTACATTCTTGCACAGTGCAATGCCTAGCCGACAAACGGGTAGTTTAGGGATACATCTATAAGACTCTGATATCATCACATCATACAAAACTCGAATCAATTATCCACTCATACGAGTGAGAAATTCAATCATCTGTGTTTCCAATGAGAGGAAATAATGCCTTCTGAGCTATGATCTGGAGAAAAGATTAGCCTAGACGACATGCCAAGCCCATAAAACAGTCCCTTTAACACAGTGTCATTAGAAGAGCATTTCCGATGATGCAGCAATTTTTTATACTTGACTCCCTCCGTCCATCTGTCCGTTTGTTCGTTCGTGGTGGTCTCGAGAGTTGTTCTGGTTATGGGGAAGCACATGTTAACTTACTACTTCTGCTTCCCGTCTTTCTCTTCTCTTCTCATCTCTTCTCTTCCTTTCTCTCTCTCTCTCTCTCTCTTTACAACTATTCTCTTCCTTTCTCTCTCTCTCTCTCTCTCTTTACACCACTACTCTACTACAACTTTCTGACAATTCCCTATCTCTTCATTTTCTATGAGAACCCATAACGGAACCAAGCAGAGCAGCGGACAGACGGACTGTCTGTCCGCACAGAAAGACTCATCATCATCATAGGCAACGACTGAGTCGTATAAAACTCCGCTTTTCCATTTCACATGATATTACATAACCGTCATCCTTTCACATTTTCTATTACTACAAAACACAACGTCTCGCCCACTTCTTTCCAATCTTTTCCTCTTCCTCTTCCACCACTACGGCTAGGACTGACTACTGGGTCTTCAGTCTCCAACTCAACTCTACTGATCCGACTACTACTACTATTACTATACTACTAATGCTACTACTGCAGACGCAGAGCTCACTCAAATAGCAGGGCTTAATTGTTCCCTTCTGTTAGACAATGTCTACAGATTGTCCACCAGTCAGGGTGCTTCATAAAACAGAGATAAAAGGAATCGCCGGCAGGCTTTTCGCGCACTCATGAAACTTTCACAGCTTTCGCCACTTAAGACTACTCCGCGCCAGGGAGATAAAGAGAGTCAGTCGCACCGTAGTCAAGTATGCAACTGCCGAGGGAGACTTGGAAGTTAAAAGTTCCGGGCTTCTCTCTCTCTCTTTCTCCTTCTATCCCTCTTCTCTTCTAGTAGTTTATGAACATGGGCATAGTGGCTGCAATTAAATTATGTCAAGTGCCTTGGGTTCGGCATTGCTTTGCATTCATGAGAAAACTTATATACATAACACACTAACTCTGAGTGTCGTAAACATTTTAGCTTACCCCACAGTCATCTCCAATTGTTCAACACAGATAAGCTGAGCTACTACACTCAAACCTAAACCCAAATACAAACCTAAGTAGACATACTTACCTATACTCTATACACTCTAATATAGCTACTCTTCACTGTTTACTTTTTACAATTCTGTATCATCACCATCATCATCATCATCATATACACTAGACATTACTATACTTATCCCATTCAA
The DNA here is from genome assembly GCA_036851875.1 of Novacerus sp. FZ-2019. Taxonomy (NCBI): domain Eukaryota; kingdom Metazoa; phylum Arthropoda; class Collembola; order Entomobryomorpha; family Tomoceridae; genus Novacerus; species Novacerus sp. FZ-2019. The sequence continues at coordinate 7,746 of JAAXYV010000051.1, forward strand.
GAGTAAATCTTTACTTTCCAAGTTATACAACACTTTACATAACAATAGGGATGAGGCAACCACGGTACACTACACTAGCAAATAGCAAAATATGTTGCTTTTTAACAATCCCTTCTCTCACACAATCCTACAGAATAGAGAGTCAAATAATGTCGTTGAGGTTTCCTTGACTCTATGGCTTCGCTTATTTGCTTTGCTAAGTACAGAACTGAGCTTTGTTTTCGCAGAGAGTTAGCTTTGCGGTTAATAGCTATAGATGAATGCATGTGTGACTCGAGTGTATTATGAGACTAATATTCCCTCGTTGTAGAAAAGCGTGATTGCCATCAAAGGCAGGAAAAAAAGAAGTAGGGGCGGAATGGATTGTAGACAAAGAGAGTGAATGGGTGGGGATGAATGAACGAATGAATGAATGGAGTATGGATGGATGGATGGGTGGTTGGAGTTAAAGGAGAGAGAAGAAATAGAAGTAAGATGCTGGGAGCAATTGAATGAAGTCAAGTGGGCAGAGAGTCAAAAACGTTATTTATAGGGGACGGAAGTTAAGGTGGGTAAGTTTTTAAAAGAAGTGGTAGTGATATGAGAGGCGAAGGATGAATTGATGGGCACCATGAATGAAATTTCAGTAGGAAGAGGCAATAAAGTGGGAGAAACATACCTTTATCGATAGGAGAGGGTTCAGCAGAGGAGTCAAGAACAGTCAAGTAGAGATACAGTGTAGCAGTAGTTAGTAATAGTAGAAAAAGTAGTAGTAGTAGTAGTGGAGGTAGAGTAGGCTAAACGTAAAGTAACGTAGCGTAATGTAACTAAAGCAGTCAGTGAGTGAGTGAAGACTAGGAAGGAGTGGAGTAGAGTAGGAGTAGAGTGGAGTAGTGGCATTGGCGCTATTGACTCCTTGTAACCATAGACATATAACATCATAGGTTGGCTGGTAGAGAAAGCTGTTTGAAAAGATCTCTTTTTATCGGTGTGATCGCCTATAAATATTTCACAATCAGGAGCCTTTAAAGCTCCATACGATAGGGCAGGGTTCAAAGCCACTTGCATAAAACACGAGAGAGAAGGAGAACTTCACATGTCCATATGTAAAACGGAGTAAAATGGGACTGTGAGTGAAGAGAGATATCCATTCGAGGCAATAAAAAGACAAAAAAACCCTTACCGCCCAAAAGAGGACGATTTTTTGACAGCCGAGTTCGCAAACTACAAATTCGAGACCTGTGAATAAATTTGCCCATTTGCTATTTCCCCTTCTACAATATTTCCCCTTTACTCGTGAAATCAGACCTTTCTCCATTCCAAGACATATAACATTCTTCTTCGGATGCTCCTTGAATAACAAAGCACACATTACATATTCCTCAATCTGCTTAAAGGCTCTCTCTGTTTCTCATGTTCAAGCTATAGGTCGTGAGTGGAGTAGACTGTAGACTGCAGTGTGAGCATTCCCTCCTCTTCCTCTTTTCCTTCTTGTTTCTCTTCTCACTCACTCACTACTACTACTACTTATACTACTACCACTGCCACTACTACTACTACTATGTGTACTACATATCCAACATTGAGTCAAAGTCAGTGAGCTAGCCATGGGAGGAAGTAGAGTCAAAGTCAGAGTTCTCCCTCTCCACTCTTTTCATAGAATGTATGTACCCTGTCGTGTACGTCTTCATGTTCTCCATAAAGTCTTTCCATTTCAATCCAATCATGAGTATCACTACCACTACTTTCATTGCATCTCCGATTCAACTGCCTTCTCCCAACTTTGCCGACCAGCACATCCTAAAGAACATGTACATATGAATCTAGCTATCCATCTACAACTACTATAACCTATAACCCATAACCTATACCCTCAGCTCAACACACACACACACACTCAGACAACCACTATCATATCCATATATTTACACAATATACAAACTATACTTATTTTTACTACACTCCCAAGTCCTGAGCCCAGCCCAGCTCAATTCCTCACACCTCTAAAACAGTCAACATTACATTACTCTGTTTGGGCAACCCAAACCCAACCCTCTGCAAAATGATGACGGACTGAATACAGAAAGTTATCCACCCACAGCTACCTTCCTCTCCTCAATACACACATACACACATTCCACATACAAACATCACATATATTTATATACAGAGCGGGCGAGAGTAGTCATCATAATCCTAGTCTTTGGGATTTTCTTTCGGTAGTGCACACAGGCAATGGCAATAATAAGAATGCATACAGGGCATGAAACCTAGTCATGAACTTTGTTCACGGAAACTTGATAATAGAGCATAGACAATATAAGACATCACATATTATATTATGCATGTATGTATATATTGTGGGCGAGAGGATAGCTACATGCTTGGTATATTAGTGACTGCTGACTGGTGGGTTGAGGCTGGCTGGTTTGTAGGTTGGCTGGCTGTCTAGCTGCCTAACTGGTTGGTTGCTGAGAACAGAGTGTCAGCGATTATCCTATACACTTTGCAATATCAGTGTACTATGTGCACTATGTACACGGCTGGGTTGGTAGATGTGCATATGGATCTAGGAGCTATGATCTATACTGTATTGTACACTATAGTATGACTGACTAGTAGTGGATAGGGTAGTGAATTGAACAGACTAGTATACTCCTCATATCCTACGACGTAGTGGAGTCAGGAGTTGAGTTGAGTGGATGCAGTCTCTGGTATTAGTAATAGCAGTAGCAGCAGTAGTAGTAGTAGGTATATTTTATATAATATGTGTTTATGTATATATGTATATGTATATATATATATCTACATGCATGTATATGGATGTATGAATGTGGAGAGGCGGGAGGAATGTGAGGAGCAGAGGAAAGTTATGGGACGGATGGCTGGCTGGAGTATCATGGAATGGATGGAGTAAGTAAGTGCAAGGCAATCCAAGTTGAAAATATACAAAAAGGATGGAATACGAGGAAATGGCTGGTTATACATCATGCAAACGAAATGCCTTTCCATCCCCTTCTTTGCGTAATTCCCTTCTCCAACTCTTGGACTAGCTTCCTGGTGTTCTGCAGTCATATTTTAGCATATAGTGTGAATTGTGCGGCGACGGATCACAGTGGGAGCATCTTCCTCCACTCCACTCCACCACGGACACGTATCATGCAGAATATACCATTACCAAGAGTAAGAAACATTCCCTCCTCTGAAAAAGTCATTTCCAATATTGGTCTTTAATAAGAAAACTTGTGCAGCCCTTTTTTATCTCCAATTCGATACGTTCGCGCTTTATCACAGCCCACAAAACTGTCATTGCCGGATATTGCGTCTTGCCTCTTTCACTCTCCTCTCCATTTCCCTCTGTGCATAGCATAACTTTTGCCTTTCCCTATGCCTCTGCCTCTGCTTGCCTTTCTCCGCCATATATGATTCTATCTTCTCCTATTACTATGCACTACTGTACTTGTACTTCAAGTGTACTCGCTACACTACACTACACTGCACTGCTAACTATCTCCTCATAACCCACACACTACTCCTTACTACTATGTCTATCACCTCCGTAGTCTTCCTTCACTCAACGCGTCTAGTCTTCTCCTCTACTGCTACTACTACAACGATACGACAACTACTATACCACTACTTCTAGTCAATATAGTCAGATAACTTCGTCTGTGCCTTTAACTGCTCCTCAGACGGCTATAGCACCGTAGAGTATACAGTACAGATACTCCACTTCACTCAACTCAACTCAACTCAACTCAACTAGTCACGACTCAACTCAACTAGTCACGACTCAACTCAACTCGACGCTCCCTACTTTCTCATTCACCTACATTCAACTTAGTCAGTTCTCCTGCCACCACTTCCACCTCTGTCTCATCCGCTACCTGCTCTTCTCCTGACCACTAACCTCCGAAATTCATCTCCTCTCCGCACTTTACTTACTTTCCTTTTCCCTTCCTGCTCCCAGATCCCAGCTGCCATTCCAACTTTTACTTTACTTTATACTATTTTAAACACATCTACGATGCAATGTGACTCCATGTCAGCCCCTGCAGTTTATTCTTCTTCGTCCTTCTCTTCTTCTATTCAACACTTTCACTACCCACAATGCCATAGTGTATACATCTCGTAGAATGTAGTACAAGGGACATAAAACCAGGGCTTCAACTCCTTTTTTCCTTCTTATTTTCATTCTCATTCAGATTTAACATCCAACACCCCATTGTCCTCTTTTTTACATTGTCACATATGCTAATCAAAAATAAGGCTACAGAAACTCGAGCTTTTTCATATTTTATTTTCTCCAACCATGTATGTATGTACGTGTGTATATAGGTATGTATGCATTTATGTACTTCAGCATTTATGGGCAAAACAAAATAGGTATCATCTTTATAGCATGCTCCACATACACTACATGAGTAAAACAACGTAAGTACTTTAGTTATAGGCAACTTATTGTGCAATTTGACGTGACCTCATAATCATTATGTATTATTATTATTATTTGCTTATTGATATCTCACAATAAGAGTAAACAGCAATGAGCAATGCATTTAATTCGAGTCAATACTCCTCATAAAAAATATATAGCCTAAGTACAATTTGTTACTACACAAGTAGAGGCAGTAATAAGTACCACTCTTTCCATTCAAGTCAATACGAGCTAAAATAATCTCTATATATACATTCATTTATTTGTGTTTTTATTATTATTTATTTTTTTGTTCTTTTTTATTAGTATTCACCATTGTAGTTTATTTTGATCACCATCATTACTATTAAACATAGTAGTTACAGCAGAGAAATACATGTTTAGTTTAGTTGGCACAGTACACCTCTTAATCTCCTGTATATTGCATATGTATGTATGTATTGTATAAAATAAATGTAACATTGCAAAAGTCAGAAGTAGGTATGTATGTAAGGTTCAAGCCATCGTTTCCAAGTTCACAACAAGCTTCATCATTTTTAGTACCCCTTCTGAAGATGGTTGGTTGGTTGGGTAAGGTTAGATACAGGAGCAATGAGCATAAGCAAAAGAAGTAAAGTAACAACGGAGAGCAACTCTGCTCTCCTCATTTCCTTCTTTTCCTTTGCTCTGTCTCTCTCTCTCTCTCTCTTTAAGCCAATTCTTTCTTTTCTCAACTTCAAAAACTCAAGACTAACCTAACCAAACAAAAAACTTAACTTACGTGAGCCTATTGCAGACAGAGCTGCTTATAGGCTGCCATGAAAAAGACTCCAGCATTTATTATACTGTTTCAGAGACAGACTGCTATAACAGTTCGTTGCATTTCGCCTAACCCCTCAGCGTCGTTTAAACATCTTTGAGCTTCAATATTTCCTGCTCCATTCAAGCAGTACTTTACCCCACATAAAAGTTTAACAACTAAAAATACGAGTAACAATAATACAAATGTGAAGCTAACCTCGATGTGAATGACATAAATTCTAACAAACAAATAAAACATACACTTATTGCTCCTCCTGCTCCAAAGTCTCAACAAAAATAACATAACACAAACAAGCAAATAAAAACAGGGTAGTCACAAGCAATGAGTTTCATTCTTTCATTTTCTACAGCAAAGGACGAAACAGCTATAATAATATCAGGCCTCGCACTACAAAACAACAATCCTCAACTGACTGCAGCAGCTTGCCTCAACAGAATACGCACACCATCCGCCCTCCCTACTTACTCCTCACTCACTCCTTCACTTCCTCACTCACTTACCACCACAACTACCTCTACCTATCATACACATAAACTATAATACATACATACAATTTATGTATGTAGGTAAACATAATCTATTACATGTTTCTTTCTTCTAAGTCACAGACCTACTCCTCTTTCTCTATCCTCCTGCCTTTATTCTGTTAAACCATAAAAAATAAGGACATCAATGTAGAAAGTGACATAATTAGTTACTTAGCACATTATCCAAGCTATTATCTCCAGCTGTAACCAAGAACCTAATAAGTGGCGAGAAAACTATGGGAGGGAGGATGAATGTTGTTCGTATGCTAGTAATAGTAGTAGTAGAAGTAGCAGTAAATTAGTAGCATGAAGATAACCATCTTCCCTGTAGCAATACACGGACTATTATTACTACTACTCCTACTACAACAACAACACTCAGGGAATCTAGGGTACTCCAACTCAAATATTAAATTTCACAAACATCAATAAATAGCAAGTGATCTTCATTCAGGTCAAACTTACTTACTGAACTACTCCACAGCCACTGAATGTAGTACATGACACTCACTCACTCAGCACATGGGCATTAAATAAAATAACTTAATTAATTATAATGAGGCTAAATACGAGGAGTCAAGTAGGCAGAATGAATGCCTCCCTTCCTTCCCTAAGTTACGCCACGCTACCTTGTTACGTTACGTTAGAACAGACGTCTTTCCAAGCCTCAATTTATGCACAGATGTAATTGATTTAAAGCCCAAAACTGCTCTATCCCACTATAGTAGTTAGCTATATTATAACTGGTGTACAATTTCCCATGCCTTCTCCCTCTCTCTCTCTCCCGTTGTTGCCTTCCTTTCATTTCCTTCACTTCCTATGTATCCTTTCCACCTGATACTCAAGTCAAGCCAGAAACCACTTTCCTCGTAGTCATTCAGTGAAGACTATGTTCAGTCAGTCAATCCACTCATTCCACTCACTCACCCAGTCACTAGTTAGTTGACTCAACATATACATATATTTCCTCCGGGATTTTATTGCTCTGCCTCTGCCTCTGCTTCACTCTCCTCTCCTATACTCTGACACTGTGCTCTATGCAAATGACATGAAACTAGGCAACCCACCCACCTTCTATATTTCAACTACTCTCCTAGTTATTAATCAAGTTACATTCGGCATTGTCTTGTGTCAAACTACTCAAATAATCCCAGGCACACAGACACAGACAGAGAGACAGTCAGAACAGAGTAACACATGTAAGATGTAGTAGCAGTAGTAGTAGATCCATGGTGCGATGAGTGTGTGTACTGTACAAGTACCCATGCATGGACGTATGCATAACCTCCCTTACTCAAACACATTCACATATTATTGTACATGGACATACATAATAGTGCAGTCAAAAGCCTGGTTAGAATGAAAATGGGATTGTCCACAATAATTTCCAACTAGTTGTTGTCAATACGTATTCATAATTAATTCTGTTTCCATGCTAAACCCCGTAATTTGCTTCAGAAAGAACTTCACTGACGTAACGGTCCTACGCACACATGACGTCAAAAGCCAAGACATGAGATCAAAAGATTCTCCAGCTCATAGACACACATGCACAATCTTGATAAAGTTAGAGTTAGGTTGCAGAATGTCAATACATACTACCTTCCCCTATCCCTATGATGTAGTCTAGATAGGAAATAGTGACAGAGATCAATACAGAGGTAGTATAGTGCAGCATAGTATCTCTACACAGTACTGAGCACACATGAAGGTGAGAAAGGAGAACAGAAATTTTCTCTCACATTTAATAGGGAGTGAAGGTGAAGACAATAAATCCTAGTCATAAACTCATGAAGAAAAAAACCAACCGGCTCATCATACATGCGTTCCAGGACGAAATAGAACAAATTCACCAGCTCAAAAAGAGAAAGTACAACCGACAAACAGTTGGTCAAAACTAACGTAAGTTGCTCAACACATCTGTACATGATAGCCTAGCATGGCAACAGCTACCTACGGTCCAAGTACAGTACAACTACTGAGAAATTCTTATAACTATCCAGACAGCATAAAATTCATCCGCATAGCCTAGGAGGTATACCTTCCTATGTATTGAGGAGTAGTAGAAGCCATTGTAGTACTCCTCAATACGTCTCAATACATAGGAAGGTATGGCTTCCAGGATAAGCTGACGAATTATATTAATCCGCCTGGATAGTTATAAGAATTCCTCAGTACATAAGGCAGAGTCGTACGGTTAGTCCGTAGAAATGCATAGATACAACTCTCGTATATATATAGATATATATGTGCTGTACACAACACAAGAAGAGATACACACATCCTACGTAGCCACCAAGGTGATGGCAGAAGTAGTAAAAACCATGTAGAAGCTATTGAAACCGAGAAAGAATAAAGAAACGGACACAAAGACATGGACAGAGAGTGAGTCAACAAATTGAACAGAGACGAAACAGAAGAGTGGTTGGTGGCTTCATTGCAATCCCATACACAGTAGTAGTAGTGATGGTTATTACATTCTATGTATTCACTATATCCAAGAAAAGTCGATGTACAAGAAATATAGGAGATACACAACCCCACTGTGTGATTTTACTCAAGTCCAACCAAGAAAGAAGAAAGGGAGAATATAAGTGAAAGACTTTCGACTCTTCGACACAGTTCCACAGAATTGAAGTGATGGAAGGAGAGAAAAGTCGTTCAAGTATACCTACCTATACATTACTATAGGTACACAGTATACACGTAGCTGACTGATCCCAGTCTCTACATTACTGCACAGAGTAGGGAAAAGAAGTTGAAGTGAATGCAGTAAGTATAGCATGGTAGTACTACCTAGGGGAACTCAATTCATAATGAGTGTCCTGCTGCACTAACTCCTTCCTTCTTCACAACTCTACTCACTACTTTATAGAGAGAGTAGTGGTAGTGGTATGAGCCTGTAGTATAATAGTATATATGCCTATATACTTCTGCTACGTGTACAACTATCTCTGTATTATGAATTTAGTACTACTATCTAAGCACAGGAGTATACATACACTGTATGTAACTGCTATAAAGGGAGTACAACGCAAGAAAATTGCACTCCACCCGTTTCTATGTGAATGTATGAATTAGGAAGGCAATCTCATCTCATCTCGCATCCTTCTCATTCCATGTTACCTACCTATACCTAAACTGTCTCCTTGTCTCATTTCATAATTGTACTTTGATCTAGTACTAAGTACTCTATTACAATAAACATTTAAGGCTATTTATTCTCCGAACTGAATGCCCTCATTTTATTTTTAGTCTATATAGTGTAGTATCTATATAATATGAAGAAAGTGGAATTTGTGAGAGAGTAAAAGAGTAATATGAAAGACAGTAGAAGAAGAGGAAAGGAGATGAGAGAGAGAGAGAGAGAGGGGAAGGGAAAGGATGCCTATCTGTATCATGAGGTTAGAACAAGCGTCCTCAAGACAACTGGAAATTAGTGGATCGTCTCATCTACCATAACCATCAGAAACCTTCATAATCATCATCGTCGTCATCATCATCTTTGCCGTCCGTCCCCAACCCATGATTAAGGTTTATGTTTACCGAGAATCAAGTCTTCTGCCTTATTATGTACGTATTATGACTTCAGCTACTTGCACTTGTTATTCCCATTCTGTCCAAACAACTACATACTTGAGTTGATGTACCCATTCCTAAAATTATGTTCTCAGTAGCAGCAGTATCATAGTACTAGCCTGCCTGCCTCCTTCTCCCAAACTCCCTCACTATGGAACACAAGTACAGTCATGTGTATGTACGAACTACTACTACATGTACCATAAACATATACGATAATATTACGAGAGACAAGTCAAAGCCTCTCCTCCTCATCTTCGTGTAGCTGATTTTCGAACGCTTCACTAAGTTCAATAGATCTACTACACTGATTTCCATCCAAAATATACTTTACTACTACACATAGAGATAATATGACGCAAAATGCAAAATTGCCGTTCCTCTTGCTTACATGTGAAATGTCACTACGCAAATACACTATACAATAATATATACCTGAGGAGTCTCAAAATTCATTATTATCCATGAGTGTGGATCAGGATGAAATAATACAACAGAGCACGACTCACTCTACTATACTTTAGTATGTACTATTTGTAGCAGACTTGACTTCGTTTTGATGGTGGATCATGATCAGAGAGGTATTAGGAGCAAGCACCTATTATTTCCAAGTTCTTTCCATATCATTTGACTTCTTATTTTACTTTAGCCTCATCTTCCAAGCCATACCTATCAAAACCATCGGCAGAAAATCATAGTGTAATTATGAAAAAGTAGAACATTTCAAAGAGAAGGAAACTCATGAGTAATACTT
>JAAXYV010000052.1:0-17798 GCA_036851875.1 Novacerus sp. FZ-2019
GTGCCATTATTTGAGTTTCATCTCACTCCAAAGGATTTCGAGCAAAAGGTTTACAATGTTTCTTTAGCATTTGAGCTCATGCAAGATGCTGGGTTAAGTAAGCCCAAGGCTCGACCCGAAGGTAATGTTGAATATGCTTAAAATTTTATTATTCTACTACTTTATAATGAAAAAATTCTACACTAATTAATATTAATATCAATTTGAAGCACAATATCACACAGGTTTTCCTTTTCACACTCTATGTTTGTTTTTAGATATTGTCAACTTGGACTTGAAGTCAACGCTTCGGGTTCTCTACAATCTATTTGCCAAGTACAAAAACTTGGGATAGGTACACACGGGACCAACCCGTCTCTCCTAAAATGCCATGTGAACACAAGAGCCTTCTCTAACAGAAATATGATTCTGCCAATATGCCTCACTTATTGTACATTACTACTACTACATCTATATGCCACGCCACTATCTATCCCAACAGTGTGATTTTATAAACTAATGCGTATCTAATATCTAATAAGTGTTTTACATGTGCAGGCAGGCAAACTAGTGTTCTGTATAAAATGCTGCCCAAAAATTAATTTATTAATAAATAGAAGAAATACTAATAAGCACTTACTGAAGTATACTTAAACGTATTATTACAAGCAATTAAATAAGTGTCAACGTTAACGAAAGAGTTGTACACAATATGTTTATTATGTTATTAGTGAGTAGAATAGTACACTGAGTGCATATACCAACTAAAAATACCTAACATATTAACTCAAAGTTATTTTATGTTTTACAGTTACGGACTTTTGAATGTACTCGTCTTCCTGTATCTTTGAGATTTAATAAAACTGTTAATTTTAAACTATTAATGTTAATGTTTAACATTCTCTTACAACTTCCTCCTCTATTCCTTTGACCTTGAAGATTGTATGTCTTATATAACTAAAATTTTAACTCACTCTGATTTTTCTTTACTTTTTGAAATTCATTCGTTGCTTTATTCATGTGATCATCTCATGAAATATTATGGCGGGTCAACTTTAACCTTACTTGCTCACTACCTACCTATAAGAATATTATCACTATCACTATCAGCGTTAAAATGTAATACTTAAATCTATTACAGATAACTTCAATGGTGTCAATTGAACTTGAAATGTTTTGCTTGAACGTTCGGTGTGCAAGTTATTAAGAGACATGGCATTGAAATTTACATTTTAGTTAATGAATTACGGTATTATCTTCCAGTTTTACACCTGTGCGTATTACTCTTGATTACTTTACAAACTTACAGTGTATTCACAAGATTGAGAGGGTTTGAAATAAACAGGTCCATACTAAGAATGAAAGTCTAACAGCGAGTTTATATTTCGAGCAATGTATATAATCATTTTAATTTCCCTAATTAAAGTAAACAGATAAACAAAATGTAGAGAAAACAATAAGCATTGATGTGAAATGAAGGATTAGGTCCTACAGATGATCCGATATTCGATAGGATGATAGATCGTATCAGAAATTTTGCATATTAAGACGAATATTCAGATTAATCCAGAAGACAGAATCTTTGATGATGATGAAAAAAGATAATTATGTAAAGTAAAGCGTAAATATTAACCTTACTTAAAGATGATGTAATCCATTCTCAAGATTTTGCTTTGACTTTGAATATATTACAATGTTTGCTGACTGATGTAAAAGCATTTCAGGTTTACAATTTTTCTGTGTCGTTATTTGTATCAATAGAATAAGCATATGGGGTCATTATAATATGTTAGAGAGAATATGAAAAAATGAATAGTATTTTTAAAGTGAAGTGTATATTTCGTGCTGAAGACATATTTATCAAGTGAGCAAAAATGACGCTCGTTAAACATTCATTAAGGGTGGTAACCTGGATAATTTATTCATCGTCATCGTGAATCACCTATTCTTCATACACTTTGGCATACAAGCAGAAAAAAATGCATACAAGTATATATAAAGACAATCGTTTGTTCATTTATAGTTGGCATGATTTAAATCTATATATCACGGTTTATAAAACTGCATGAGTAGAGAATTTGTTCGGCATGCAGTTTGTCGAACTGAACGAACTTGTGCATTCGTAGTCATCCACCAACTCAACTCACATAACCCTAAACACAATATATACGGAATACGAAATACTTGTGTGTCTATAATTAAATCCTGTTACTTTAAAAAATATTTTCTTCTTGACTTTGATTTTGACTATCTCTGCATACATCCTCTCCTCTTGGGGTGCTCTCTGCTGTTTCTGTTCTGGTGGATCTATTTTTAAAAGTAAACACTTGCTCTACTCCCGAGTTACAATTCTAAACATTCTCGACGAACTAGCACGGAAAATTATATTGTGCTGTCTACATTGGATTCATAAAAACAAGTAAGTAAAAATTATGATTTAGTATATCAAGTAAACTTAGGTATTAAGTTTTAGTTTTATTGTGTGCCTTACGCTTTTGTTTGTGTGTGTATTAATTATTTTTATTAAAATTATTATAACTACTAGTATAGTATTATTATTATCAAATTGGAACAGAGGTGTACGTAAGGAACCCATTAGATAGAAACGTTGACTTCTGTTAATCTAATGCTATCTTCTTCGCAATACCCCAAAACTACATGACACAGCAGAGAAGTATACTGTACTGCACTCAGCACTTACTGTTCTTTCTAGTGCTGTAGTTGTCTACTTGCGAAGCATAAATGACATTTCAGTCCTAATATTTTAAAGAATTAATCCTGAGCTGCTGCAAAGTATATTGACAAAGTACATAATGAAATACCTATTTGTTTCGATCAATTAGAGTATTTAACTGTTTTACTCCTCATGCACATAATATAAGTCAAGTATTGTTGTCTTGGCTGATCCACTTCTAAATAGACAATTGCATTCCCAATACTCCCTCCGAAATTCCCCGGGAGTATTTGGAGTTTTGCTTTAGTACACTGTCAACTTTTAGTGCTCTTAAACTTCTCTAAAATTAATCTTTGGAGATTAACTAAATTGAACTCTGATGCATAATATTATCATTGTTTACGAATATGTACTTAGTATATACAGTTTATTGAGTTTGGAGTGTGCTTGAAATGTACAATGTACATGTATACTATACTAGTATATTTAAAGTGTATAGGAGAGAAAACTTAGCTTGAAGTTTTGACCACCAATGTACGTGGGACTACAAGTTTTATCTGTTTGGAAGGCAAAGATAATAATAAAAATTGTGATATTTTTGGAGCAAATATTCTTTCTTTCAAAGGGGCGTATTTTTACCGTCCATGGGTCAGTGTTTTCTTGCTTTAGAAATCAGACCTTTTTTACTGCTCCATCAAACAGAAATTACTGACTGTCGGAGGTTCTGATTTACTTCACGGCTTTAAACTATACCCACAAAACTTCAGAAACTAACTACCAACTATGCCTAATGTATATGAATAATTAAATAAACAGGGTCATATTGTAGCATTCAAAATCTTCTTAATCTTCATTAGTTTTTTTAATGGATTTGTACCACCTTATCAGTACAGCATTACCAGCCTTAGGCAGTACGTACTTACAGAGTCACAGTGCCCCGTGGAAAATTCTGAAAGTTTGCAGTACTTTTTATTATATATAAGCTCACAGAAATCGAATTTGTAAAATGTCTTTTTGACAGAACAGGTACATCTGTGGGGCAGTATTTTATGCATAGATTTTCTTTTTAAATATTCAATATTCTTCCATAATTCGTCAGACACTTTTTTTGTCGGCAAAAATTGTTGACGAATGTTTAATGCTTCAAAAATAAAATCATTATATTGCTTAAAATACTTCAGCCACGGGAACGCAAGTTTTGTCAAAAGAAATTCCGAAAATTAGATTTCTGTGAATTTATATAAAATAAAAGGTACCTACCTATGGTTGACTTTAAACCTGCTTTAAAGACAAGTTTCAATTCTTATTGTTGTATTGAATAGTGAATATGAAATCAAATAAAACCTCTAAACTGGAACTTGATGTAGTGGTATTTAAAACAAAAGTAGTGGTATTTAAAACAAGTGGAACAAAATATTTAAAATTTAAAGATTTTACCATTACTGAGTAAAGACATATACATAAACAAGTATCCAGCAAAATGCCAAGAATAGCAGATAAGATCTGGCTTTATTGGTCAGAGGAACAGGACGATCGAAGGAATGTACGGTGTGACTATTGTACCGTAAATGTCCAAAGGAAAAATGCTGTCAAATGCAAAAAGCATATGATAATATGCCCATTCGTTCCATCATCAGTTAAGGAAGCGGTCCAATCTGTCCTAAACATGAAAGACTCAAAGGGTCGTGAGAAAAAACTTCAATCTGAAATTCGAACTCCACCTCACCGAAGCGAAACGAGGCTTCCCAAGGTAATTAAAATCTGTTAAAAGTTCTTATCATCAGCAATTTATTTATTTTTCTTTCTTTCATTCAGGTTATTCTTCTACCCTGTTTTTAGTATAGATAAATTCTGAAAAGGTAAAAGTTATCAAAGTCCTCTCATCTCCTTGGTTCAGGATAGAATATTCATGCAGTAGTATGACACGTGTTAGCAGTGACGATTTTGTATATTCACAACAAGAGTTTACGATACGACGACGTTGAATTCCGGTGAATGAGTTAACAGAACAAGTGTAAAATCTACCTCATCTCTAAGCCTAATTCTAAGCAGATAACTTAAATCGCCTTAGTTGTTAAAAATTAAATACGTAGGATTATGGCCATGATCTGACGTGTATGTGTTAGACTCTAGCTGTAACCCTGGTAAAGTGTAAATAGAATACCAGGTACAGTCTTGCCCCATATTTTCCGGTTTCACACACCCCAGTGGGTAATATTTGAAAAACTCTATACGGAAAATATGACACACTGCTGGTTCTGATATTACAAGCAGAACCAAAACAATACCAAAAGCAGACAAAACACAAGCATATAGGTACATAAATTATGCAATATAAAAATGAAGCCCAGCAGAAATTTTAATGCAATCTCTATAATCTGCATAGGTATTACTGTATTACACTTAATATTGCTCTTCTATACTGTGAGTATTACTTAAAACTTTCTTACCTTTCCCCTTGGATTTTTGGTTTCTGGAAATCATGCACACGTTTTGGCAAAGGCCTGCCACCTTTGGCAATAAATTACTGTATTTGGCAAAACCGCCAATGTTTAAGGGACTCATAGTGATCACAAGGAAGTTAATTCTAATTAAAACTTAAGGTTTAGTTAACGGTGTTCAAATGTTAATTAGGTATTTAGGTGTGATAATATCCTTAGTATCTGTGTTTCAAAGATGTAAGGATTAATTCACTGTATCTCATCTTTCCTCCTATCAGACTCCAGCTAAATCTCTTACTGCAACACATCACCTATTCCTTTTTCAGTTTTGGTGTCAGTATTTGTTTATTCTTCTGATATCATTATTTCACTGCAGCATAGCATGCATTTGAAAATTGTCAACATGGAAGTCGTACCTGAAAGTCAACAAGCTATAAAATATAATTCACATATAAAGTCAAAAATAACATCGAAGTTAACAAAAGATGGGTATTGCTATACTCGACGGTCTTCCATAAAGGGGAAACAATATTGGTATTGTGACCAAAGCTAAATCTGTGGTGCATCTGTAATTGAAGACACTAAGGGAGATTTAAGACGAGGAACTTCCGACTGGGATAGGAGTATACATAATCGTCATGCGTCGCACGCACCCGATTTTGTCAGGTAGATTAACGACACCTACATGCCATGTTAAATTTGTAAACAATTAAGATTTACAGATCAAATTATTTTTTCTTTTCACATGATTCTATGCATTGAACCACTTAGTGAGTCAAATTAGTATGTTTTTCTTATCTTGCTGTGTATGCATGCAACCACTGCGTGAGTGAAATTATTTTTCTCTCATCTGGTTGTATTTGTATGCATTGGACCGTTACGATAGACTACAGCTGTGCTGTCATGTACAATTTGGAACTTGATCAATTCAATTCATTTTCCTTATTCTGATATTCTGCATTTAAACTAATGCAATGGTAGGGTTAATGCTGAATTGGTGAGATCCAGAGCAAAAGAGATGTGTCTCACACAACCTACACTAAATCCGCAAGAGATATGGGAAAGAACCACAAAAACTGAAGCTCTTGAAGTCCAAGCTCGTCTTCCATCTAAAGAAAACTTCACTAAAAGTATCCGAAAATATCACACGTCTCCATACGCTGGGACATTTCGAAAGTCGGATATACAAAAAAGTAACGAAGTGTCAACCTCTAAGGCCAATGTCACAGTATGTAAAAAGTTGAGACTTAATGTTATCTTTACTTTAGAAAGCTGATTTTTATTTACATATACCCATTTTCTTTTCTGTTTTAATTTCTTCTTTTGTCGACTCTTTATTACGTTAACTACGTGCCAAGCTGATGGAGTATTGTAATGACGACCAAAATTTATGACTTGACTCTGCACATTTTAAAATGGTAGGTTACTCGGAAACTTATACAATGTTGATGTATAGGAAACCCCATTAATATTTTATTTGCATGAGAATGAAGTTTATTTGAAATTATTTAATTTATGATTGTACACATCTCTGAATACTCGAACTGAACTCTATAGATTTACCTATACACTTGTACGCAGACAAAACAATATCACGGTGTTTTAATGTTACACATCCCAGTTTTTATTAATATTATGTAACAGAGCATATGAATGGGAAGAACTTCGTACAGGAGATTCTATTGCATGAAATGAAACATTTCGACTTTGGTTTTCAATATTATGCTAAAACAACCAATTATACAAAAATACAAATTATTCTGTGAGCACAAATTTGGCTTTTCGACTCAAACTTATCTCACTCGCCCTGGTTCGTGGATTCTCGATCGGTGACAACCGTTGCTATCTTATTCATGGATGGGATGGAGTATAATAAGAAAGCCAGTAAGTTAGTTAGCTTGAGAAGTTATCTTACTTTAATAGTAAATCTTGTTAGACAAAATTTAACAGACCAAACAAGCACGGCAGTCCACTATCGCCTGACTCTCTTTAGACGGGGGTCAGTTTTGCTTGACGAAATTCTAACTGATCATAAAGGGACGTACGTGGCCGATTCGGACACAAAAGGCCTTTCGAAATGGGGTCACCATTTCCTGGCTTTGGTCGTTGGGCTTGTGGGCAATGAAAAGAAAATGTGCCCGAAAGCAAGATTCTGGGAAAGGTATAAGTCATAAAATGACTTTTGACCGACCAGAGTGAGAGTGGAAGGTGGAATCAGTACATCCATACACAGTATGGATGTATGGTAGCTTTGTACCATCTGGTTCACCTTCCTCTCTCTACCAGGGATTTTGGTGACGTTGGACAAAAGAAAAATAATTAACAACAAAGATGCATGTAGTGAATCTTTGCATCTTTGTAGTAATTCATGCATTTTTAGATACAATATGAATACCTTCTCGGCCGGCGAAGGAAACAGAAACAACAACAGCATCATAAATGCTCTTGAGTCTCTGCCTCCACACCCGTCCAGCCGAGTCAGCATTCCTGGGTTGATTCAACCCAGCGGACGACAACTGGTTGGGTCGGCAAAACTCAGCCAGTCCATCCACTCCACAACAACATGCACCGTCCTGTCTTGCTTGCAAGCCAAGGCAAAGTCAATTGTCGGGAATGGAGGTCAAGCCATAAATAACCACGGCTTGGGTTAAGAAAATACCCAAGCTACGATATTATATTTGGGCAAACTCGAAATAAACTGGAAAACAGTATTCCAGGTTTACAATTCTACTACTACAATATAAAATCTATCACAAGTTGACCCTGTGCATTATTAGTTACTTTATAAATAATTTTTCTGTAGAGTTAGCCAACATATTTAATAACGATTAGGTAACTATTACAAGAAATTAAAGAGTTCTGGCAAAACCAAAGTCAAGTCAATGACAGTTACAACGATCTTGAGAATTGTTCAAAGTTAAAGTTATGTTCTTAAACTACTAGTTTCTTCTGGAACTATCTCAAATACAAAAATCTGGGTATAAGAATTTAGACTAGTCTCAATTCTCAAACTCTTATATGTTAGCCTCCTCAAGTCAGTGACAACAAACTTGGGTGTTGCTCAACGTCAATGTTGTGTTCTTAAACTCTTATTCTCTTCCAGAGTTTTTTTTATATAACGAAATCTGGGCATGAGAATTAATTTGAGCCTTGTGTTAAAACCCAAACTTTCGTGTTCTCTTAACAACACATGAACGAACATGTCTTAATGACAGCGAACTTGGGAATTGCTGAGGGTTAAAATTGTGTGCGTAAACTGCTGTTTTCTTTTAGAGCTTTCTCAAATCCCGAGATGTGAGAATTTCACTAGTGTCAAATCACAAAGTGTCTTGTTAGCCTTCCGTGCGGTAACTTGGTTATATAGTTCAATCATACACAGTTAATAGTTTTTGTCTATTATATTAATAAGTTGACGTTGGGATTCTTTGTGATGTTTATTTTTATTATTGGTGCTTTGTTTATTAAACTTTATCCCGGCATGATAGTGCATCTATATAAATTTTAAATAGCTGTTTAATTATGTTGAACTTTTATATATACACTGGGTTATAAATGATGAGACGGATTATTTGTTCATACATTTAATTTTTCTGTTTCTAGTTACAATAGCAACTTCCATTTAACTTTGCTGTACCCCCAAAAATGTAGGAATTTATATAGATTACTCTTCCTGTTCGTGCTACTTAATATTGTCCATTTTATATACAATTGAACAGTTACTGCTGTAGGTACTGAGTTTTCTATTACGAAACCTTGTTGAACTTATTTCTATACGAGCTTGATCCTCTCCTTCGTATAATAAGCGACGACTGCGTTGCCTGCCTGAACTGGACGTTTTATCTTGAGACCGATATGTATTTGGGATATCGTATTGAAAGAGAATAGAATGTATTGTTTATACGTTTTATCGCTTTTGTAGTTATTTAGGAGTTGCACAGAGACAGGATTAAATTTTCTAAAACCTTAATTCAGTTTGTTTCCAAATCTATATTTCTGTAAATGTAAAACAAAAAAGAATTATGTTGTTTATTTTAGTCTTTTTGCTTTATTATGCTCTCTGATCAGGAAGATAGAGAACTATTTTAGTCTTTTTGCTTGGTTAGTTTATGTCAGAGGTTATAGAAACAAACTTTAATGTTTCGATTTTTTTCCAGACACAAGCAAACAGTAGTGGGTGTACACCTATTTCTACAACTTCTGCAGCTATGGCTCAAAGTGGGACGAATGAACCAACATCAACGGCTTCTTTGTTTACAGAAGTAGCCCCGGAAGTGTTAAATTCAGGGTCTAAAGTAACCATTGTTGGCGTTGGTCAAGTCGGGATGGCTTGCGCGTATAGTATTCTAAACCAGGTAAGCAAGACAGGTTCAATTTTGATCAATTGAAATCATTATCATACATGTTTGTTATCAGTTACTCAGCATTTCTTATAAATTCTTCAAATGGCATATAATTCGTCAGTATAGCTCGTATACAGTACATGTGAACAGAACACAACCTTCCCTGTACTGCGGAGTAGTAGAAAAAAGTATTGTATTCTTCTCAATACTTCTCAATACATTGGAAGGTACGACTGTTAGGCTTAGTATGATATATTCGATGTGCGAGCCATAGAGCTATACATTCTGATGAAGTAGAGCGAGAATAGTAGACTCATTATTGAAACATTGAAGTTAAGCAAATAATAGTTGGTTGGAACTGTGGTATTTTACTCAATTTCTTAGTAAATTTTCTGTGTATTTTCTGTAGACGACACAATACGTTGTTCATACTTTGCCTTTCATCTATGTGAGGAATTGCATGGAATTGAACTTGATAGCTTTAACGTTTGTTATTGCTCATGAATTTTGATTTATTTAAAACTGAGTTTAAAAATGATTCGGAATTGTACAGTGTTCAGTTATTGCTGTTGTGCATAAAGTATTTTATTGGTAATGACTACTGGCTCATTTTGAGCGCAGCAGACTGCAGGCTATAACACCATCCTCATTACATTTCCTTATTCAAGACTAAGACTATAATGTATGCTTAAACTCACGTATGCTGAAGAAACGTGACTGATGAGAAGAAAGGAATGACTGCGGTGCCCAAGTGTGAGTGTGAGAGAATGATTAATGATTAATGATAGATGAATGAAACCGTGTGAAAAGAAAGGATTAAAGCATATACCTAATGTAAAAAGGAACTTTTCATTCTGATATTATATCTATAACATGATTTGATAGAATAATAATTATGATCCTCCTATTCTTCTTGTTTTGTCTGGTTATTTTTTTTAGAACTTATCCAGTGAAATTGCTTTGTGTGACATGATGATTGATAAATTGAAGGGTGAACTCATGGACTTACAACATGGACTGACGTTTTTGAAAAACGCTAAAGTAACGGCCAGTACTGGTTAGTAGGCTCACTGTCACTCATTGCTTCATTATAATTCATTCCTTGCAATGCTTTCATTGACACTGAACTTGATATCTAAAAATGCCATTGTGCCCCAAGGCAGGAAGCAATTTTAGATTCTGTGGTTTTATTTGGTGTTCGTAAAACAAATGAATTGAAATGCGAGTTTATTTTATTTGCATAAAAATTATTCACTTTATAAGTATACTTCGTTTAAATTTTTCTCCATTGAACTTGAACTCATAGTGTCAGAAGAAAAAAGTAAGAATATTTCATACTACAAATTAAGGCCATCCAGTTTTTCATAACTTGCAAGGTGTAATGCCTAAGTAATGTAATTAATCTGTTTGAACTTTAATTATATTTGACAGATTACTCGAATACAGCAGGTTCAAAGATCTGCATAGTTACTGCTGGGGCTCGTCAACGTGAGGGTGAATCCAGGTTGAACCTGGTTCAACGAAACACTGACATATTTAAAGGGATTATACCTCAGCTAGTGCATTACAGCCCTGATACTGTTTTACTCATAGTCAGTAATCCAGGTGGGTGATTTTATTAACAATGAGTTTCATATATTATGAATTAACAGAGTGTTAATTCTCTATATGGTTCATATCATATGTGCATCCTATACTAAAAGTTTGTATACCACTGCTAGTAATTAACATAGGATTACGGCATTAAATTTAATGTTACTATTCTACTTAGGAGGTACATTCTGATATTTCTGACATTTTTGGATTACCAGTTGGTATTCCAACTTAATGACATCTGGTGGTAATGGCTGTCACTAAATGTTATTTCATAATTAATCATTTCATTATCACGTTGACATCTAATGGGCATATTATATGTTATATTATGAAATATCATATACTGAAATAGCTATTACCACTAGATGTCATAAGTTGGAATACCAACTGGTAATCTAAAAATGACAGAAATGTCACGAGTGTACCTAAATTAGTTTGAAATTCCCAGAATAGCGACATTATGTTTAATACCACACTCATACCATTTAGTATAGCATTATTACCAGCTGTGGTGTATCAGCTTTTAGTCGTATTCAATATGAGCTATTATAGATGATGACGTGTAAACTTTATGAAAAAATATTCCATTGCGATTATGAAGATAGTCACTGACTGACAAAAATATAATCAATCCATAAATTCCTAAATAAAGTGCCATGAATTTTCCTTGTTCATTTGCAGTTGATATTTTAACTTATGTTGCCTGGAAACTTAGCGGATTGCCCAAAAATCGGGTCATTGGCTCGGGAACTAATTTAGATTCTTCAAGATTTCGCTTTCTCATGTCACAGAAGCTAAATGTAGCCCCTTCCAGTTGTCATGGTTGGATCGTTGGAGAGCACGGTGACTCCAGTGGTAATGTCCTCAGTCATTTATATACTACATTCCAAATGCTTCCTTATTACATGCCATCTTAATCCTACGGATGAGAATGACTGTAACTGTACAGACCAACATCTGCATTGTACTTGTACCGGCACATTATCTAAGAATTAATAGGCTGCACTTGACAATAAATCAGTGAGTGAGGTGTTATAAAAATAAATGAATGACATCACACTACTGGTCGTGTGAATCTCATAATGTGTAGTATGGTTGAAACAAAAAAAAATAGAAAACAACAACTACCTATTTAATATATGTTTTACTAATAATATGTAATGTCGTATAGTGTGAGACATTAATGAATCTAAATGAAAGAAGGTTCATTGTAAATGTATCTGTAGCAAAATCAAATAGAGTTCAGTACTCTCTCTCTCTCTCTTTTGCTATACTGATAAATTCGTATCTCGCGTTCACACACAACATTCAACATTGGCATAGGATCAGACTATCGAGGAATTCTAATGTAGGTATTTTGATTCTATTTTGGTTTTACTTGCAGTCTCCTGTTACTTGTCTGATGATTTTTTTTAGGTTTAAGCTATCGAACTGCATTATATACCTTGCATGTTACGTGGCGTGGGGGTTGTTTGAATGTCGAAAGTTTATTTCCTTGATATGTCTGATATGACTGGTCGTGGAAATGCCGTTATTATTAATTACAGATCCGTATAAATGAATGCATAAGTTTTTTTTGGAGTCTGATTATATCTCCAGCGGTATTTTCACTACCATGCATGACTATATAGACAAATGAGGTATGCAAGAAGCTACAGTAGATGGGTATAATATTATAGAGCTACAAAGACAACAGATAATACATATTGCAAATAAGTCTTCTGTGAATTGTTTTAGTTCCGGTGTGGTCGGGGGTGAATGTGGCTGGCGTCCGTCTTCAAGAATTGCACCCAGCTCTTGGTCGGGAAGATGATCCTGAGAAATGGATTCATATTCATAATCAAGTTGTGCAAAGGTTAATTAACTTAAATATGCCTCTCATAGTGGGGGTTTTGTTGAATGATTACATTATCATTTCTCCTTGCTTCTCTCCTTAAGACAAAGAGATTAATTTCTGAATGTTTTTTCTAGTGCATATGAAATTATTAAACTCAAAGGCTACACTTCTTGGGCTATTGGACTCAGTGTTGCAACCCTGGTACAGGCCTGCCTTGGAAATACTAAGAATGTTTACGCCGTATCTACACTTGTCAAGGTATATTCGATTTCACTTTATTTTATTGAATAACACCCAAATTATAAGACTTAGAAGTATAATTACCATATTTATTCAAATGATGACCGAGTGGCTAACTTCCAAACTACACCTTGTATAAACACCGAAATACTCCTTGTATACAGCTTTGTTTAAAGATAGGCCGTTTTAGAAGGCCCTTTAACTCTTAAAACCGATTTTTTAAAAATTTAAATCTTTAATATTTCTTATGTTATACATTCTAGTCTTCACAGTTATCTTCTAAACTTTCAGTTTTTTGCTCTGCTTCTTAAGAGATAGACCATCTTTTGAATAAATCAGGGAAGAATTATTTTAAATATGTGTGAATTTCATGAATACGTAGGGACTTCATGGGATTAACGAAGAAGTTTTCCTGTCATTGCCATGTGTGATTGGAGGAAATGGAGTGACTCAAATAATTAACCAGAAGTTTAATGATGAGGAGCTGCTTCAATTTAAAGCGTCCGCAAATTCTTTGTTCAGCGTTCAGTCCAACATAAATCTGAATCCACTTTCTCCTCCTCCTGTTGTTAAAGTAGAACCAGGACTGTGAAGAAGCTATTATTCTATGATTTCTACGATGGCATGTATTTATGTGATTCAAGGGGTTTCAAGTGTCAGTAAATAGTGAATGTCAAATCCAATGTTCTTGCAGTGCTAACATTTTTGGAAATAAAGTTACGAATGATCAACAATACATTTATTGAAGTTGAAGTACATTTCTTATGATATGATGGATACAAAGTCATAAGTGTAATTTATTGTAAATAATAGGGTTTGACACACTTGATGAGTAGGTAGTCACTTTTAATTCTCAACGCAGTATGTATGGTAAGTTTGGATTGGGTAAAAGGGCTGCTTTCAACTGGATAAGAAGTTAATGAGTAGGTATTATAAGACAGATATTAATAGTTTAACTGAAACTGTACGTTTCCTACACGAGTTTAATATAGCTTAATTTCTGTATAAAATCTTACACAAGAAGTACATATAAAAACAACACTTTTAACTCAAACTAATTCAAGTACATTAAGGAACGTCTTGTATGATAAGTAAGTTCAAACCCTAATTTGGTCAGTGTTAAGAATTAGCGGAAGTACATTCTTATACCACATCGAATAAACGACAAAGCCATATATGTCATACATAACTTGGTTTCTTAGTTTTTCAATTACAGTATACTTACAATATATTTAGCTTTGTACACTTTTCATTAAGGAATAATAGTCTGCCTTGTTTATTCTGCTCATTATAAGTACTCACCTGTTGTAACCGTAGACATAGACAAGCATCATTCATGGTTTGTATGCAATTCAAATAATATTATACACTGATAATACAATATTAACACTTTTTATCTTAAAACCATTTGATGTGCGTTATTCATTTTCTCTATTACTAAATTATCTAAATTATATCGTTTTAAAAATCTATAAAACAGCCTCACTAATAGCATAAATTTGACTTACGACAGTTTTTCATATCCATGTTAAACTTTTTTTTTACATAATTTCAGAGTATTTTAGCTATATTGTAAACATGAGTAAATAAGCTAAAAATCCGAAAAATTAATTCATTACTAACTATATCAAATCAGGGTAATTTTGCATTCTAATATTTTAATTACTGCTATACTCCTCAGTCCTGAACTGGATTAAAAAAATTATGTTTCAGTATTATATGCTTCTATAAAAAACAACTATTACTAACCAATTGCTTACTATCCTTGAATCTTGCCTTTGAAATTTCATGTGTGTATCCTAGGATAATGTATGTCGTGAACAGTAATGATAAAAAGTTCATCCACACAATTTCTTCCAACATATTCTTTATCGACGTCAGCAATGTATTTGCTGATAGAAAACATGGGTAAAAGTAAAACAAGACTATTTGCTAGAATTACGTCTTTAAATAAATACAAACATGGTAGATTAATTTCATGAAGGAAAACCTATGTTTGTATTTTGTGGGAGTGACTACCTGTCCATTAAATAAACAAGAGTCTCCTGCGCAGGCCGAAGGCCTATTACACAAATACTTACGTTACGAATGTATGCACTTTTAAGTTGTATGCATATTAATGAAGTATAAGTGTTGCTTAGTATTCAAAACACAAATTGAGCCTCCAGTATATTTTTTGCTACTTTAATGCATCTTTCTCATTTGTATTTTGTCATTAATATCCTAATCAAAACAAATTAGGCAATTGTTGGTGAACTGCACACACCTTTTTCATTGTGTTTCCACTGGACGAATCATCAATAAATACTTCTTCATTAATACTTCCCATTCATCTTAAAAAACCGTATTTATCACTATGCCCCTCAAAACACATCTTATATCATCCCTCAGTGACCCCAGACTGATAAATTCAGTAAAATTACTGAAAAGGGAAAATATACACGAGAGCCTATATAAAACATAATATCGACGTTGAAGGGCCTAAACGTCTAATCTGCATTATTTCCTAATTTCATAATGTTGTATAACAAAAAAAGCTATTTATATAATATTGTATCTGCATTTTCATGCAAATGCGGTTTTAATACCAAAAAATGCAAATTTTAATTACGCACCTGATGGTGAAAACAGTTTCTAGCAAATAAGAGCTCTAAGTTATAAAGAAAAGAATTTTGACGGATCTGGTTCTACCTTCTTTTAGCTGACATGCTTTTTCCTTTCTCCTGAAAACTGGACATTTTGCAGATACAATATTACAGAAATAGCACTTTTTTTTATACAACATTATGGAATTAGGAAAAAATGCAGATACGACGTTTAGGCCCTTTAACGTCGATATGAGCAATAAGGTTAACCTACTAACTGTACGGACGAACCATAACATCGTCCGTATCTCCGGGAACCATATAGCGAGCAGCGGCTACACCCACTTGAATTAAGAGTTTCTTATTACCTCTCCATGGCTCTACTCATGGGTGGCTCTACTCAGTAACAGTGAAGCAAAACTTAAGATCGAGAAGAAAGCTATTTTGGGCTTTCTTTCTACCTGACTCTCAGCGGTGCCAAGTTGTAGGAAGACTACACGTTTCTTGTTGCCTCGTGTGCATTATTCGTCAAAGAACTTGGCAATGTTCTTAGCCAGGCTGCAAGAAAATACAAAATACCTTTCTTCTTATCTCGATTTAAAGTTTCGTTCCGGAGAACTGAATAGGACTTCCTAGGTAGAGGTAACAAAAGAACTCTTAATTACAATGGTTGCAGCCGCTGCTCACTATATGGTTCCAGGCGATAGGAACGATGTTACGGTCCGTCCGTACAGTTAGAAGACACCCACAGTACAGCCAAACGGCTCCCTTAAGACAGCCTGACTATACGCAATCAATCTTAACGATTTCATCCAAAATTCACCTGAAATCCCAGGATGTAAAGTTATCATTCAAAAGCTTCAAAAGCATGTAATTTTATTGACCGCTTTCAACTTGTTCGTGCTCTAATTTTTTACGAAATCTCTGAGTATCCTATATAGATTATTGACTTCGAAAATAATAGAAAGCAATGGACAAAGGTAATAACAATGTTTAATTTAGAGCAGAGGGGATATTTTTTGTGGATCTCCACAAGGTACCAGACTTGCCAACTTTCTTTTCATATCCTAAATCCTACATTCATTGAGAATGCATGTATGACTATTCCCGATAAATTCTCATGAAACTGTTTTATTGCCATTACAGTTTCAGAAAGAATTATTTTAAATTTCATTCCCATGTCTCAACACTCACTTAATAATAATATACGGCTTAGTGATAATTGATGAAAATCATTGCTAGTTTTTTGTCTCTCTACCAGTTTTGCCTCTTATGGAATTTCCATTGACGGTTGCTATCTTCTTTAATTTGCATTACCAAATTACTTGGCGTTACCATTGAAAGCGATCTGATATGAAACATTCATATATAAAATATTATTGGTAATGAATTTCATCTCCTTTTCGGACTAATTGAACTACAAAAGTATGGTTCCTCAATCAAAGAATCCATCTCAGTTTACTGCACTGACATCAAGATCTACCTTAGCATAAGTCAGTTCAATGTTGGATCTAAACTTGACTTCTAAATTAATAGCAAATATTTTCTCCCTCAAACCATAGTTGTTTAATCAGTTATCCAATATAAATCTGTAAAAAATACCAATCATAATGATTTATCTTGTTAAGTAACGTTATATCTATATCTCTTGTTGATAGAATTATCCAAGGCACCAATAATTTCAGAACTGACATTTAATGTAATCAAAAATACAAATATGTATACACATGCTGTTCTTTTTTTTTACAACTGTAACAACTCCCTAGAAACCCAAGTAAAATATTCCATCAACTAGTACCTAAATCAATAGATTACAAACAGCAACACCACCATTTCTAATGTTTTTCTAAGATGATTATTCAAGAGATAAAATAAATCCACAATTGTAGCATTGTCCAGATTAATAAGACCTTCCCTGTTACTGATTGAGATATTTTCTTGAGGTTATATTTGAAGTAGGTAATTACTTATATGTACGCTTAATAATCATAATATACTACTCTACGTACATGTACCACATCTGTATCTTGCTTAAGCTCAAATTGTAATTCACCATAACACTATCATTTTGAGGATATTCGTGATTACAACGGTACTAATGGTCAC